>OX421497.1:8131319-8341319 GCA_949126835.1 Anisus vortex
AATTTGATAGTAAAAGTGAAATGATCATCCGCACCGTAAGCGATCATTGTGGAGCTACATCTAACTCCGTGTAGACACTGCAACTTGGGGCCCGAACTCCGGAGCACATCGCTCCAAAGATGTCCCCCCCCCCCCCACTAAAACACATTCGAAGATGAAACTTCTGTCCATAAAAAAACAGACGACTCAGTAAAATGTATAGGGGCACAGCGGAAGACCTGAAGAGAACGGATGCAGCCTAAAGATTTGAACGAAGATGCTAATGAATCGAAGCCCATCGCCCAGCCACTGAGCCACCAATAGCACTGAATTTTAAGGTATCATTGCTTTAATATTTCTTAATGCTTAAACTACATAACTCGAAACATGTTTTTTTTTATGTTGCTTTTCTGTTGTGAAATCGTATATTTCCACATACCATTATGTGTTGCGACACTGATGATGAATATGTTTGTCCACCAGTGTGTCCGGAGGTGGCTGATAAGACCAATTCTTGCCCGGAAGTGTCTGGTGCATATTCGGGCACGGATGCGTGGCTTGATCGCCATTGGGGGAGCGCGGAGTTGATGTCGTTGGATTTTGTGAGGTGTCGCTTAACTGTTGCGACTTTCTGCCTTTTTTTCTTCAAGGGCTTCTGCTGCAGTAAAGGTTATGTTGCGGCAAGCGGATCGGTCCTCGGCCAGACTATCCCAGTTGTTGGGGTCCATTCCAAAAGTTTGATTGCGACACCATAGAATATTATCCGTTTTTCAAAATTTAGAAATTGGATTTTTTTTTAAGGTTGAAATTTGAATCTGAACTCCAGTATTCATGGAAAAGAGCGGGGAAAAAAAAGCGGATATTTCGCTGTCAGATTAAACAAACAACAAAGCGAAAAGTGTAGCTATGAAAACCATTGATATTTCTATTTTCAATTTTGTTATAAAACTACTATTTATTTATTTTAAAATAGTTTTTTGGGGTTTCTCGAAAAAAAAGAAATTTTTAGTTTTAGGATTCTGTGGGCAAAGAAGCTTTGGGGAACATTGTTCTAGATTCTAGATCATCTGATAATTCCCTCCTCTCAAACCACTACTTCCAACACACACACACACATATATAACAAACACACATACACACACACATACAAACACACACACAGACAAAAACACACAAACAGATATACACATACATACGGACACACAGACACACAAACAAAGGGTCATAGAGCTAGTGAAAATAAAAATGAAATACTTTGAATCTAACTAAGATGTTAATTAGTGTAAAAAATTGAATAGTAATTGCAGAGCCATTATTAGAAGAAATGTTTACACATAAAAAAGGGAAAAAACTAATGATCATTGAGCTGATATCTGAGTTATCGGAGCTTGATAATTCCACCTTATCTTTAGGTTTTAAAACAAGACATTTCGCAATAGCAAATTTTTCTTCTTTTTTTTTTTTGTCAAAAGTAACACAATCTTGGATCTAAAGACAAAGGGAGATGATTAGTTTACAATAAGCAGGAAGATAATTAGTTTTAAAGAAACAGCATTCTATCAGACTAAAGTCGGAAATTGCCAAACACACAAGACAGAAAAATAGTCTAGTATGAAAAAGGAAGATTAATAATGATAAAAAAAGAAAGAAAGGTTTTAATAAGTATTTTAAATGATTTATTTTGTTTAAAACATGTTATATTTATGTAACGATTATAAATACTTTATATTAACATTTCCCATAAAGACTCGCCACGACCTTTAAACGGGCCATGAAAGCATTATTAAAAGTATCCCGTCGGACCAAATCTCCAACGTTCACCAGTTTCTCTGGCCACGGAATACTAGGGGATCGTTTCAACAATCCTTACAATGGAATAGTGTGGCCGCTACAACGCCTAACAAAAGCAAACATTACAACCTCTAATTTACTCAACTAATGCCAGGCACACATCAGATCGAATGGGACATCCAGCATATTCGGAAAAGGGGGGATAAAAATACATTAAAATTTTTTTATGGAAACGTCAGGAATTGCACCAGAAAGAACCTTAGAATCAAACGCCATATCCGCACGCCACATCCATGTTAGAAGAAGCAATGCATATTAGATATCCTACATAATATTTAAATATCGATACTGTATATTTTAGTTAGGAACATACGCCTGCGCGAGAAAAAAAATACACATACAATACATGTAAACACGTAACAAAGACAACACATACAAACAGACAAACAACATAAAAACACATATTCAGACACAGAGAGCACAAAGACACGTGTACATACGAAGACAGAACGCGCATAAAATAATCACATACAAAACGCACACATAAATAGACATACATGGAAACATGTATAATAAATGATTTCATGCGCATATCTTACTTCATGCATCAAAAACACATTCAACAAAACCAAAAAATATAATAAGATGGACCGCTCGCTCTATTTTTAGAGCTTATATGTTATTTTTTTTCCACGCGCAGCCAATAACGCTAACTCAAATGACTCCCACGTCTGCCTAAAAGTTTCCACTGTATACAACTTTCGATTTTAATTTTAATTTTCCAATGAGAAAATCATAGCGATTAAATAAAATCGGGTATTCCGAAAAAAAGTCAATCGAGTCGTCAAATCGCAGAAATATTAAAACAAGCGGTCCATCTGTGCCGTGCGGTTAGCTCACCAGACTGTCAACCAAAAAACCACCTGACACGTCGCGGGTTCTATCCCCGCCACCGGCAGATCCCTGTCGCCCTACAGGAGTTTTGGGACTAGATGACGTTAATATTGAGTTGTTATCACGAGCGCTGAACCGGCAGCAGTGAAACCTCTCACAGATTAATAGTCTTCTAGAGCGCACTGAGCATGCTAAAATAGCATGGATAGAAGCGCTATATAAAAGACCATTATTATTATTATTATCTTATAGGGCGTTTGCAATCCCGTGACAAAAAGCACGTGATTTGTGTTTACTTTGAGTAATGGTGTACAATTAAATATGGCCGCTGTATTAATAAAGTTTCATATAGGCTCGAGCTTTTTTTAAATGATGTGTTGTGTTTTAAGTCTTATTAAGATTTAAGCTGTATTATGTATGTTAAATAAAATAGGCTATTTTATTATTATCATAGACATAGATCATAGACGATGTGAGCCTAATAGTGACTTGACTAGATAGCCTATTCACCAACAATATCACTTGACATCGTAGCCTAGCCTACGAAACATTAAAAGTGTAGGCCTATAAAGTGTAAATAGGTCTAGCCGGCCCTAGCCTAATCACATTAATCAATTAATCTACAGTACTACTATTTACCTCATTATTTTTTAGTAGGATAGCCAATATTCAGATGTGAATTTTGCATGATAAAGAAGTACTTCACTTTCACCATGTTACGTTTGTACCTCAAGTGAGTTCTATATTTACACAAATACGTCACTAAATTTACACAAAAAAACTTAAGCTCCGCCTACTGAGAACGCTCTATTAAAGTCTTTGGGGAAATAGAAAAACACCATAAAAAAAATACAACACAAAAAATTGTCAGAGCTGATCTGAAAACAATAAAGTTGTCTCGTTTCCTATTTCTGTTTAAATTTATCTCTATTGTTTAAAAATCCATATCTAATTGAATATATTACTTCTCTTTGTTCAATGGCTTTAAAGTTTGAATCATTAGGAATTCTAACCGTCAGATCTTTGCTAAACTTTGCAATAGAGTTTTTTTTTTGTTATTGTTTTTGTCTATGTTACCTTTTTTATAAGAGTGGCTGGGAATATGAGGAAGTTGAGGCATAAAGAAGGATGTAAGAAAAAAAGGGAGAAAATAAGAAAAACTGAACAGTGGAGAGGTTGAAAATAAAGGAAGAAAAAGTTAGAGAAAATAAGATTTTGTGCACGGAATTTGTTGCAAGAACAAGTGAGAAAAAAACAAAACCATTTTGAAAAGTCCGTTTCAAAATGCACAATTTGAGTCTATTTTACTTGTCTTATAGATCGAATCACGGGCATCCCTTTCTCTTAACTCGTACTGTCTGTCTGCTTGTCTGCTTGCAAAACTTTGCATCGATTTTTCGACCACTTCCCGTCGTCCAATTGAGCTGAAACTTGGGCAGCAGACTTGTGGCGACTAACAATACATTCTTTCAAATTTTCAGTTTAAAAAACTTAATTATACTATAATTATGATTTTTTTTTTTAATTTAACAAACACTTTATAGATAAATGGTGTATGGTTTGGTTTGACGTTGAAAATTTCGGTCCAACTTTTATGTGTTTTTGGGGGCCAAAGCTAGAAAAAACAAGGATGCGCAAAATTTTAGTGTGAAAATTCATAAGGTATGATATCACTAATATTTATTTTAAGCTATCAAAATATAAATTAAATATAAACTTAGTTTACATAGAAAGATAGTGTAGCCGGCTGGTCCAGCGGTTAGTTCACGGGACTGTCAACCAAATACCAACGGACAGGTCGCGGGTTCTAGCCCTGCCACCGACGGATCCCTGTCGCCCTGCAGGAGTTTTGGGCCTAGTGGACGTAATAATCTTCTATCTAGAAGGAACGTCTGTAAACTTATAAGATGTAAGATAATAAAAACATTGTTTTTATGGGTTAGTTTTTACAGCTTATATTACGTCGATCTTCGCTTGTGATGTCTAATGAATGGTTCACTCTGCTGCATTTGGATTGGGGGAGAAAGGGAGGGGGAGGAAGGGAGAGGAAGGTTCCAAGTGTGTATTATAATAAATGCGAGTATACGTTTGTGTACCCCAAATATGGCATCGAACCCAAAACATCAATATATAATATCTCAGGGATTGAATAAAATTACAGAACATTTCGAAAGTGGGACATCCGGTCTAAAAGAAGAATAGAGAGACGATTTCTTCTTTTGTGCGGAATGAAATTGGAGGTCTTTCTAATGGCGACCTACTGACATACATTGCAGGCCAGGAACAGGTTTTTTTTTTAAACGCATTGATTTTGTTGTTGCTTTTTTTTCTCACTAGAAAATCTACTCTTTTTTTTGTGTGTGTTTCCTCACACTGGCACGATTTAATTGTTTTTCTTACTTTCCACGTCTGGCCCCAAAAACATGACTCTAAAGTCGAATGTTAAAATTGAAACAATGCACGCTGAGCTGCTGGTTGTACAGTGGTTCTTACACTGTTCTCCACGAGGGGGGCACCCCCCTGTTTGGAATCACTTTTTTTCCCCGCGGTTCTTTTCCAGCCCTATGATCAGTTTGGTCCGAATGGTAATTTACTTCTCTTCCAAAAGGTGAAAATCAAAATGTCACGTCGAACGTGCATATCATGCCAGACATCGAAAGGTAGTACCTCTACCTTAGAACCACATATTATACCGGTGGTCGAATACCTTTTGATAATAGTGTGGCAAAGTAAGATTTCTAATTCATTCGGCGAGCCAACAGCCTAATAGTCAACCTGATCCACCATTCAGTTTCTTGTAGAAGAGGCTTGAATTAACGTTTTTGACTCCAATAATTCACTTCACTAAATCCATTCAAATGCAACACTTACTGGTGACTTACCGGCCAGATATTAAGATGATGAATTGAGCTTAAAATTCGTTGAAAAAATACCATGTCAGTCTTTCTATTGTAGCCTACTAGTAAGATGATCTATGACGACTTATCTAATGATTTGTGCGTAGGATAGACACTATTCAGATGTGAATTTGGCATGATAAAGAAGTACTTCACCATTTTTGTAGACCGATTGGCTTCTATTTACACAAATACGTCACTAAAAAACCTAAGCCACGCCCATTGCGAACGCTCTATATATTAAAGGACGCTCCTTCTATACAGAAGATTATTGCGCCTTTGCCTATCCATGGTGTGAGTGTAGTCTTGCGTAGTGTTTAAATAATAGATATGTAAATATCTATAAAACCAAACTTTAACAAACACATGATATAAAAATCATTTTCATTAACAATAAATAAAACAGAACAAAGGTCTGTGAAAAAATGTTCAACTCTTTTTGAAATTTAATACCGGTACATGAAATAAATAAAAATAAATTAAATGATGCAGACATGGCGTAAATACAGAATTGCAGTTTTCTTGCCACTGCTAGTAAGAATAAAAAAAAACGATGGAATTATTTTGTCTAACTAATTAATGTAGGATGCCTGTATTATCCATAATTTGTTTTTTAATTTGTTTTTTTTTTGTTGTTGTTGTATGTGCACTTACGGCAAGTTCGTTGTGCAAACCAAGCACGCAATGTGAATAAAAAAATTCTATCCAGTCAGAATGATTCAAATATCTTTATTCAATTTACTTTTTTTTTTTAATGTTTAGACTTTATTAGATGCAATTATTTTTAAGTAATTTGTTGAAAAAATTTGTATTTTATATGCAGTTATAGACACTGTGAAACCAAAAAAATTCAACCGGAGCAAAACAAAACGTCAAAACCCAAATAAAAAAGGAAAAAAAAATAATAAAAAAATTAGAATATGTTGAACTTTCAGAAATTGATATCTCTGATTTCTTTTTATTACTATTTGTTTTTATTTATTAAAAATCTAATTGCATTTAATTCAACAAAAAAAGAAAAAAAAAGTCGAGTTAGCTGGCGTGCCGAAGGTCCTGGGTTCGAATCCTGTTGAAGGCTAGGATTTGTCCCCGGGTCTTGATGGCGTCCCTGAGTCTAACCCAGCTCTGACGAGTACTTGACCTTAATTGCGTTAAAGTAAAAGGAGGCTGAGCATCGTGCTGGCCACACAATCACATAATATGCCGTTGCCACAGAAACTGGTGAAACTCTGCCTCACCGGCCCTATGGATCAATTTGCTCCGACGGAATACTTTATTTTAACAAAACAAAAACAAAATACTAAAACTACATTATTTGGTATTGAAATACAAACTTTTTATTTACTGTTAATCTTTTTTTTTTTTAAGTTACAGTTACAAGAACAAATAAATCTATGTGTTTGTGTGTGTGTGTGTGTGGTTGTTGTTGATGGGTGTATGTTCTATCACAACGATCAGGTTAGACTAATTACCAATAACTTTAGAGGAAAGAAAAAAAAAGAACAGAATCACCAGCTAAGTAGACGGGACTTTTAGAACGCTGAGCCTTTGGTGGTGAACGGAGAGGACGTCATGAAAATACCGGAAAGCCCAACAAGGCCAACAACTCCAACCCTGAGCGACGTCAAAAGATCATCCAGGCTGAAAGTTGTAAATAATAACAAAAAAGGCAGAATTATTATCGGACATTTCGGAATGAATATTTACATAAATAACAGCTCACGTTTCAATAATTGAACTTTACAATTCAGGGGAAATAATCAAGAAAATTCATGTCCAGCTAAGAAGGACATGTGCTTAGTTCCCTTTTTTTTAAAATAAATTTTTAGATTTTTTTTTACCGACGGCATATCGGAGTAGACAAAGGTCACATGAATTAAATTACACAAGAGAAAGATGTATTACCGTGGGTTGACAAAATGCACACTATTATTTTATATTATTAATAATATAATGGCTGTGAGTTGTAATTTTTTTTAAAGATCTTAGATCTGCATGCGAATAGAATACATTATAAAACTTACCCGAAGATATTCCAATACATCTCAAATTTGCGATTAACATTTTGGACGCTTTTGTGAGGATCTTCTGGTGTACTGGTAGTCTCTATTCTCCCCACATTTCTGACGCCAACCAGGTCCGATTTCGCGAGGGCAGTTACCGGAGCCATCCCATGGTTGGTTGCGCTCTTAGCCGGCCCTGTTAGCGCAGAACGGTCGCAGTTTCCAGCAGGTGCATCAGTGCGCAATTTCGCTTCCGTAAGCCCTTGAGCGCCACTTAACAAGGTTATAGAAGAGTTCGTAAATGGGCTCGTAGTCCCAAAGCTTGGCGAAAGGACGTCATCAATGCGATTGTCCAATAACGCGCAGGTGAAAGGCGATTTTGAAACGGGCGATTTCATTCCATATGTAGCAGACGCACTGTCGCTCTCCAAATGTTTTAATGATGGCGAAAGATTAGAAAATGTTTTGTACAATGCTTCATTTGCAATCACAAATATGTTCGAAGAATTCATTGCCCACTGGGTGAATCTATTATTCAATCTGTCTATTGACATTGTTCTCCTGGCATCACCATCTCTTGCTATTGTTCTCCTTGCATTACTTTCTCTTGCTATTGTTCTCCTTGCATCACTTTCTCTTGCTATTGTTCTCCTGTCATCACTTTCTCTTGCTATTGTTCTCCTTGCATCACTTTCTCTTGCTATTGTTCTCCTGGCATCACTTTCTCTTGCTATTGTTCTGGCATCACTTTCTCTAGACATTGTTCTCCTGACATCACCTTCTCTAGACATTGTTCTCCTGACATCAATTTCTTTTGCTATTGTTCTCCTGGCATCAGCCTCTCTTGCAATTGTTCTCCTTACATCACTTTCTCTTGCTATTGTCCTGGCATCACTTTCTCTAGACATTGTTCTCCTGACATCACCTTCTCTAGACATTGTTCTCCTGACATCAATTTCTTTTGCTATTGTTCTCCTGGCATCAGCCTCTCTTGCTATTGTTCTCCTTATATCACTTTCTCTTGCTATTGTTCTCCTTACATAACTTTCTCTTGCTATTGTTCTCCTTACATCACTTTCTCTTGCTATTGTTCTCCTTACATCACTTTCTTTTGCTATTGTTCTCCTGGCATCTCTTTCTTTAGACATTGTTCTCCTGACATAACCTTCTCTAGACATTGTTCTCATGGCATCACTTTCTCTTGTCATTGTTCTCCTGGCATCAGCTTCTCTTGCTATTGTTATCCTGGCATCACTTTTTCTGGACATTGTTATCCTGGCATCACTTTCTCTGGACATTGTTCTTCTGGCATCACCATCTCTTGCCATTGTTCTCTTGGCATCAGCTTTTCTAGACATTGTTTTCCTGGCATCAACCTCTCTTGCTATTGTTCTTCTTGCATCACCTTCTCTAGACATTATTCTTCTGGCTTCACTTTCTCTGGTCATTGTTCTCCTAGAATCACTTTCTCTGGTCATTGTTCTCCAGGCATCACTTTCTCTGATCATTGTTCTCCTGGCATCAACCTCTCTTGCTATTGTTCTTCTGGCATCACCTTCTCTGGTCATTGTTTTTCTGGCATCAACCTCTCTTGCTATTGTTCTTCTTGCATCACCTTCTCTAGACATTATTCTTCTGGCTTCACTTTCTCTGGTCATTGTTCTCCTAGAATCACTTTCTCTGGTCATTGTTCTCCAGGCATCACTTTCTCTGATCATTGTTTTCCTGGCATCAACCTCTCTTGCTATTGTTCTTCTGACATCACTTTCTCTGATCATTGTTTTCCTGGCATCAACCTCTCTTGCTATTGTTCTTCTGGCATCACCTTCTCTAGACATTGCTCTCCTGTCATCACTTTCTCTGTTCATTGTTCTCCTGGCATCAGCCTCTCTTTCTATTGTTCTCCTGGCATCAGCTTCTCTTTCCATTGTTCTCCTGACATCAGCTTCTCTAGACATTGTTCTCCTGGCATCACCATCTCTTGCTATTGTTCTTCTGGCATCACTTTCTCTGGCTATTGTTCTCCTAGCATCAATTTCTCTAGACATTGTTTTCCTGGCATCTTTTTCTCTGGTCATTGTTTTCCAGGCATCACTTTCTCTGGTCATTGTTCTCCTGGCATCAGCCTCTCTTGCTATTGTTCTTCTGGCATCACCTTTTCTAGACATTGTTCTTCTGGCATCACTTTCTCTAGACATTGTTCTCTTGGCATCAGCCTCTCTTGCTATTGTTCTCCTGGCATCAGCTTCTCTTGCTATTATTCTCCTGACATCAGCTTCTCTAGACATTGTTCTCCTGACATCACCATCTCTTGCTATTGTTCTTCTGGCATCACTTTCTCTGGCTATTGTTCTCCTAGCATCAATTTCTCTAGACATTGTTTTCCTGGCATCTTTTTCTCTAGACATTGTTCTTCTGGCAACACCATCATTTGCAATAGTTCTTCTGTCATCACTTTCTCTGGTCATTGTTCTCCTGTTATCACCATCTCTTGCAATTGCTTTTCTAGCATCACTTTCTCTTGCTATTGTTCTCCTAGCATCACTTTCTATAGATATTGTTCTTCTGGCATCACTTTCTTTAGACATTGTTCTCCTGGCATCACCATCTCTTGCAATTGTTCTCCTGGCATCACCATCTCTTGCAATTGTTCTTCTAGTATCACTTTCTCTTGCTATTGTTCTCCTAGCACCACTTTCACTAGACATTGTTCTCCTGGCATCACCATCTCTTGCAATTGTTCTTCTGGCATCACTTTCTCTTGCTTTTGTTCTTCTAGCATCACTTTCTCTAGACATTGTTCTCCTGGCATCACTTTCTCTTGCTATTGTTCTCCTAGCATCACTTTCTCTAGACATTGTTCTCCTGGCATCACTTTCTCTTGCTATTGTTCTCCTAGCATCACTTTCTCTAGACATTGTTCTTTTGGCATCACTTTCTCTGGTCATTGTTCTCCTGGCATCACCATCTCTTTCTGTTGCTCTTCTTGCAGCAATTTCTTTTGACTTAGTTCTTATCGGTTCTCTTTTCATCGCATTTTTTTCGATGTAATATTTTTCATTTGGGAAAGGTTGAACATTCTCTGAACGCTTTTCCAGTCCGTTTTCCGGTAGGTCAGTCCTGATTCCTTGACCATGCAGATTATCGTGTCCGGTATTTAAATTGATCTCAGACAAAACACCACTCTCCTGCATAGTATAAAATAAACGTTATTGATTTGATAAGCGTATTAATTACAAATTTAACTTTGTTACTTCTACAATTAGTTATACAGTACTCAGGGCTGGCTCATAGGCAAACTAGGCGGCAGCCTAGAGCGCAAAATTTTGTTTGGGGCGCAAAATTGAGGATTTTTTTTTATTTGGGGATTTAAAAATATAAACTATATTAAAGTTTAGTGCTTCTGCGCGCTACTAGCCTAGGCAGATGAATTACTAGGTAATGAAAGGCGAAGGGTATTTTATGGTTAAGTTGTCTTAGAAAATAGGAATGTATGCCCTAACAGTACTTAGTTTGGCAACCGCGCTGTGCGAAGCAAAGTGCTAAAAGGCAATCCCTCACTTCTCCCGGCCACGCCCTGGATGCGATGCTTCTTCGGAATATCATAGTGAAGTTGACGTAACCGTGACCTTAAAGTCAGTTCGTGAATCGTAAGGGCGCTGAGTTGTTTGCATTGGCAGTGCAGTTGTTTTTTTTTGTGTGCATTTTCAGACTGTTAATTATGAAAACGAGTACATTAAATAAATCCCCTAAGTAGCACAAGATGGTCCAGTCGAATTGATGCACTAACACCTCTGCGCTACCAGTTATCTCATGTTTGTGATGCTTTGGAAGAGATTTCTGAAGACAGTTATTGGATCTAGTGGCAGTATTGCAAAGGTAGAAGCACTTGGGCTACTTAAAAATATCTCAGACTTCAAGTTTATTGTTGCACTTGTCACAAAGCTGAACATTTTGTTTCAAGTAAACATAACTAGTAAGAAAATGACTTGAATCTCTAGAGAGCAGTTAGTCACCTGAAAAAAAAATCGACGAGTTTTTGGTTACAACTAGAAGTGATTTAGAGTTCAATGGAGTTCTGGTTGATGCTAATGAAGTAGCATAAGAAGTTGCATGGAATAGAACCAGTATTTGAGAAAGAGAAGGTCCGAATTCAAAAAAAAGAAGAACATGTTTATTACGAATCAACAGATGAATCTGTAAATTTTTGAGGCCACCCCTCAGAAAGTTTCAAGATCCACTTTTATGCTGCTGCTTTAGACACAGCTGCTTATGCGGTAAAAGAAAGATTTTCCCAGTTTAATAAAGTATCTGGTGTCTTTGAATTTGTGTACAACATTCCTGACCTTAAACGCAAGACTACATCAGAGGTTAAGTCGATGTGCAAAAACTTGGAAAAAGCACTAACAATTGAAAAAGATTAATGTTTGGATGAATCTGGCATTGCTGCTGTACGACAGTGTTCTGAACTAAGAGCAATTTCTCATCATGTCCATGACTCAGTATCAAACCCTGAACAAGTCCTAAACTACATTTACCGACAGAATCTTGAAAATGGATTTCCTAACATTTTTGTGTAACCCGTCGTATTTTGCTTACGTTGCCACTTTCCGTAGCTTGTGCTGAACGAAGTTTATCAAACTAAAGCTAATTAAAACCTATCTGCGTAGTACAATGTGTCAGGAGAGACTTGCGGGTCTGGTGACTATTTCTATTGGAATTGAGATCAAGATAGTTAGACTCAAAAGCCCTCATATTAGAATTTGCTAAGCAGAAAGCAAGAAAAATACCATTAGGGTTTTAGTCTTTATGAGTATAAATACTGGTAATCAATATTAAAAAGTGACTTTTTTACGTGGTTAAAAAAACAATAATCCAAAATCAAGCAATATCAAGTAGTCTTTGTGTATTTTTTAAGTGTTATAAAAACATAAAAAATATCTATAATTTACCTTTAATTTCCGTTTTTTTATTAAGAGAACTATACGTAATGCAGGTATACATCCCATAATCACATATATTGAATGTAAAACTGTGTGTTATGTAATTTTTCTAATAATAATTTGGATTTCTAATTATTAATCTATAATGCAAAGCCATTGTTACTTTTCATTCAACTGTTTTGTTTACATTTCACAGTCATCAATCAAAGGTTATAAAATAAAATTCTTTGTTGGGCTATAACAATTATTAACAAAAACACATTTTCGAAGTTCCATACCAGGCAGACCTCGCCGAAGGCACTTTAATAAGGGCGCAGAATTTGTTTTCGCTTAGGACGTCAAAAACCCTAGAGCCCGCCCTGACAGTACTCTATACATTAAATTATTGTAACTGTTAGAAAAAAATAATTCTACCACTTTCGCCAGTTTAGAAAGTTCTGACCAATCTAGGTGCTAAGTATAAAAAGGTGTTACCTTGACCTTGATGCTGTGCAGCTGTGCAGAGTGGGCCTCGGTGAGTGGAGGAACGAAGTGGGTGAGGATGTGCTGAGGCCGTGCTGTGTGGATCAGGATAATCAAAAGAGACGACACTCGCAGGAAGAAAGACACTGTCTTCCTCATTTCTGAATCTAGAGACGATCAAAATATATAGTTTTAAACTCAGGTCCTTGAGCTAAGAGCTAAAACTATTGGCTGGGGCATTATCGCTCGTAGCCGGAGTTAATCTATAGCCTAAGCTTCAAAAATTAACTATTAACCGAAGGTCCTGGGTTCGAATCCCTGTGAAAGCTAGGATTTTCTTCCCCTGGACTCGAGGGTGCCCCTAGGTATACCCAGCTCTGATGGATACCTGACATAAGTTGGGGTAAAGCAAAGACGGTTAGGCATTGTGCTGGACACACATCCCCTAGTACGCCGTGGCCAATAAAAATGGTGAACGCTGCTTCCCCCGCCCTATGGTCATTTTGGTCCGACGGGTACTTTAATATGAAATAAAATAATTACACAATATTTTATTTTACAAGCTTGTATGCTTCACTTGTATGTTATTTTCTCCAGAAAAATGTTCTAATTATATTTTTTTTCACCAAGTTATCGTTCGGAAATAGTAAATGGGTGGCTAACCCGCTAAAATACTTGTGTAGTTTGGAGTGTAGGCTATTGGATAACTTTTTGCTAATCGTCTAAATGAACTTTAGTATGCAGTAACCAGATAAAATTGTACAAGCAGTCTACTTTAGGTTCTCATCCGATCACCGAAATGAAGCAACGTCGGGCGTGGTTAGATTGGTGACCGCTTGGGAACACCACGCGTTGTAGATAACGGCCACAGTGGCTGAGCGGCAGCTCGTTCGGCTGGCGTACCAAAGGTCCTGAGTTCGAATCCTGGTGAAAGCTAGGATTTGTTTCGGGTACAGTAAAAGCGGCTGGGCATTGTGCTGGCGATACAATCCCCTAGTATGCCGTGGCCACGCTGCTTCACCGGCTCTATGGATCAATTTGATCCGACGGGATACTATACTTTACTACTTCACTGGTGTACTTTATAAGTGTTGTTTTGGACTTAAAACTTAATTCTTAAAAAAAAAAAAAAATTTGCTGGACAAATTATATTTTTTTCGAATGTGGAAATTTAAAACAAAATATACTTAACCAATCTAGTTTAAGATTCAAATAATGATAATTATTTTTAAAAATTGTCTTTCTAAGAAATAGTTTTTTTGGATAACATTTTGCACGAGTTCAGAATTGGCCTGCTATATAGTCGCCTCTTTGGCATGTCTTGAACTCATCCCCAACGCATTCCAATTCTTGCATTGGTACAGACAGAGATCTACTGTAAGGTACTATGGTGATAAAATATCTCTATTGTTGATAACTTACCTTTTAGGATTTAAAAACTAAAAAGTCTTGTGTTACTTTGTTGAAAACTCTTTTACTCCTCAAAAGAATCAGCAGAATTTGGACTTGAAATATTTTTTGGCTTGAAATCGGTCTCTGCGGAATTTGGTTTTCTCCTGGAAAGTATCGATATATGTTTATTTCTTTAAGCGAGTGATGCTCTGTCCTGAATCGAGTACGCGCCTGCTCTTTTATAACCTCCCTTTTCTCCTCCTTGTGACGTCAGTTGAGTTGATTTATCTTTATTTCTTTCGTCCATTTTGCTCCGTATTCATTTATTTTGATCCACAGTTTTCCCTCCATTTTTTTTGTTGTGAATTTGTCTGCTCATGCGAAGAAAACGCTAGAACATTTTCTACCCTTTTACTCCTAAACCCCCCCCCCCCCCCTTTCGTTATCTTTTTTTTTTCTCCACGCCTTGTTGTCAGTGAAACGACAAGCCGGAAATGTGTTTCTAAATCTAGACATCTTCATTGACGTTGATAACGAGACTTTTTATAAAAGATTGGGGGTAGGAGGGACATTTGTTTGTAGGGAAATTTTTCCCTCCGTCTGCGATACTTTGTAAAACTTCGGAAGTAAGCAAATAAATATGTATGATTTTTTTAAATTTAAATTTGAAGTAGGAATTGCTGAAGAATTTAAGCAGCGATTAACAAGGCTTTTTTTAAAAAGTATCTGATGTAATAGACAAAATTCAACATTTGATTCAAAACTGAAAACTTATTATGCTCCAAATTAGGAAACTTGGTCTAAGAATTGAAACAAAATTCTAAAAACCTGGCGTCAGTATTCATACCATTTGTATATCTATAGAAAGAGCGGCGCCTTTTCAACTGACCGTTATTCGCCATTCGCTATTTAAATATCTTGCACTCTATATTTCCGGTGAACTAACCGCTCGACCAGCCGGTTTCACTTCTGGTGTGTTTGCAAACATTGGGACTGCAAATAGCGGTAATTTAATTCCTCACCGTTTTTTTTTTAAAGACGCAGGAGTAGTTTAGAAAAAAATGCATTGGGTAACAGTTACATTAATGGCTATATATCATAGGTTCTCATAGGGGGTGTTATCCCCCCCCCCCCCGGGGGGGGGGGGGGCGGTGTGAGGCTTTAGGGGGGGCGCTGACATTCCCGGGGGCGATTGGGGGGCGGTGAAGGGTAAGTGGGCTGTACAAACATACTGATATAATTTGAACACCTCAGCTATTTGAATGGATTAGTTGTTGTACTGCTAAATATCTGATATTCCCTAACAGTATTATTATGCTAATAATAAAAGAATTAGGAATCACAATGACTTTTCGATGAAGTAAGGGTCAATATTTGGCAAATACGGTGTGCGGCCGGCTTGTCCTGTGGTTGGTTCACCGGACTGTCAACACTGCTGACCGATCACAGTCGCCCTAATATATTAATGATATTTTGATCTCAGTTTTACCGAGATGTCCTGTAATGTGTTTGGAAATATGACAGTATACTACAATTATCGTTAAGCGGTATAGATACGTAGTGATCATTCAAACTGGGTAGTTATTGTAATGCTTGAAATATACATATAAACTCTAAAGTCATACAATATTTATATGATTTTCAAATACTTTTACAGTTTGATCATTTCAAAGTTATACATTGTAAGCCATTTTTTTTATAAAAAAAAAAAAGAACATTCGAAACATTAGCTCAAATGAAACGATTCGAGTTTATTATCTCCCTTTAATAAAAAAAATTTTCCACATTTGATTCTAAAGTATTGCCGAACAAGTTCCTTTTTGTAATATAACAAATATTACTGATTATTATTATTTCTTTTTATACATTCAACATTATTGTATTCATAACATGATTTAATTATTAGAGGATAAATATAATTTACGTTTAACAGTTATAAATAAACTTTTCCTTCATTAATTGTTTGTCCATTTAAGCCAATTTAAGGAGTTAATATTTTAAACATTAATAATTACAGAAATTACATAGTATAGTGCTATTAAATCAGTCTCTTTTATTTCTAAATTAATAATACAAATAAATTTGTTTTAGAATTAATTATATTTCTTCTTCTTCTTCTTCTTCTTCATATTACTGTGGTGACCCCGTTAGGATCGAGGAAAGAGTCCACAGTTTAACTACACATAAAATAAAAAAAACATCACAAATAACAATTATAAACAGATGACAAAGTGCCAAGTTAGTTTTTAGTCCAGCCCTTCAGAGACGATTTGAAAGATATTTAGAATTTATATTTAATTAAAGAAGGTGAGCCTAAAAACTCGTTTAAATGTAATGAGTTTGTATCAATTAATTAGCGGTCAAGTGTAGGTGACCTCTTTGTATGCTTAAAACAGCTTTGATGTGCGATAAAATCTGCTTACAGGTGTAAGTTGAACCAAAAGCTGAAAGTAAAGGAGCGAATTCCAAGAAGTTGAGAATAGCAGACGACTTTCCTCAGCAGATGGCTTCCATTTTTTAAATGTTTAAAATTCAACTGGCTCCATTTTAAAATCGCTAATATTCCTCCACTTAAAAAAAGAACTACATCTAAGAAGGGTGTAGTAATATCAAACCAGTTAGGCTTGGTGTGGTATGAAAAAATGAGCATCAATTTGAAAGACTTGCCTTTGATTAGAAATCTCCACTTTGAGTGCTTCGATGTACTTCGGAAAAAGCCCAACTAACTATCTTAATATATTCTTAAACATATGAATGTACATGTAGTTAAAATGTTTAGAAATTCATTTCACGACAAGATATGTCCAGTTTCAATGCAAATCCATTCCAGTGGTCCTCGTAAATGTAAGTTCAACTCATTGAAATGTGTCAGAAACATCGGCTTCAACAGTCAGTTTTCCTCCTTCAGAACCGGAAAATGTTTTTGTTGTTTTTACTACCTTCATATTAACTCGTACTGTCTGTCTATCTGCTTGGTTGGTTGCTTGCTTGCTTGGAAAACTTTGCATCGATTTTTCGACCACTTCCCGTCGTCCAATGGAGCTGAAACTTGAAAGCAGACATGTTGCGACTAACAATACATTCTGTCAAATTTTCAGCATCATAGCCTTTGGAATGGTCACTTATACCTTCGACCAATTTGCGAATCGAAGATTATTTTACGTAAAACATGGCTGCCTCTACCAGAAGAGACGGAAGTAAATAAACTTTTCGGATATGTTCGTTTTTACGAAATAAATAGAATGAAAACGACACAATGTAGCTCAAACAAAGCGAGTTATCTTTTTATGGTTTTTGTGGGCCAAAGCTAGAAAAAAAGGATGCGCAAATTTTAGTGTGCAAATTCATAAGGATGATATCACTTATATTTATTTTAATCTATCAAAAAAAAAAAAAAGGATACAAATTATGTTCACGGAAATCAGAATGTGGAATTCATTAATTAGATAATTAGATGTAGGCCTACTGACATTACCGATTCGAAATTTTTGTGTAAAAATTCATAAGTTATGATATAAAAAAAAGGGAGTATAATAAAAACTTTGTTTTTATGGGTTAGTTTATTATCAAATAAAAACACCTCTTGGATTGTCTCTCGGGTACCATAAATGGCTTTGCGTGCCAAGTTTGGCACGCGTGCCTTTAGTTGATTTAGAGTACATTTTGAGGTTACCTAGAGACATCGCAATTAAAAAAAACAAAACGGGATGAGTCCACGTTCCAGACAATCTGGCTTTACTTTTAGATTACGTTAATTTGAGTTAAAAAAAAAAAAGAAAAAAAGAGAACATTTGCCCATTTCGAAAAAAACAAAAAATATATTAGACTACTTGTACCAGAAGACTTTTTAAACAGAAATTCCTCCAGCGGCGATAGTATGGCGTATCGTGGATTGATGTTGTTGTAAAAAAAAAGAAGTCTGTTCCAGATGTATTGGCTGTCTACTGTGTGACAACATTTATTTACTAAAAGTCTTGGTGATTCTCTGTATCGCTCACTAAAATATTACCGCAGTTCACAAATAAGTAATGCATTCAATGATTTTTTTAAACAGCTTTGCACTGATACCTTAAAATAATGTATTATTATTTGTATTATTATTATTGTTATTAATATATGTATTACTATTATTGTCTCAGCACATTTTTTTTATTGTTTGCCAATTTTATACTTTTTGTGTTATGTCTTTGACAGTGCCTTTATTGTTCTTATGTGACTTGACTTACTTGACTTACTTGACTTACTTGACTTACTTGACTTACTTGACTTACTTGACTTACTTGACTTACTTGACTTACTTGACTTACTTGACTTACTTGACTTACTTGACTTAATCCTGTATATCCCCATAGGAGCAAAGGGCCGCAACCAACTACACTTTTCCATCGGTCTCGGTCTTGGGAGGCTCCCTTTATTTGTGTCCATGTGAGGCCAACAGCCTTTGCCTCCCTTCTTGTTCTTATGTACTTTGTGGCAAAATAAATATTTTTCATTGTTCATTGACGAGGACTACAAGCGATGTCTACTGCACACAGAATCGCGTTGGTTAGCAAACGATGACTGATTAAACATAATGTATGATATTTGGATTCGGTGCTCGAGTTTTTGAAAAGCAAATTCGATTCTTTGGGAGAAAACCAATCAGCTTCTCTAGGTCTGTGAGTTTTGGCAACAATTTTGTATTGCATTCTTATCACCCTCTTTTGTGGAAAGTGGATTTTATGCTATTAACATTTGGTTTGTTGAAATAATTGAGGTATCGATTTTTCCAAAGACTATAGTCTTTGATTTTTCTAATTCCGTTTGCAAAGAAAAATGCATAGAAATTCTCTCGGCATGGAATGGGTTGCCTGAACAAAAAAGGAAAACCACAACCTAAGGTCATTTAAAATGAACATGCTAGACTAGTAAAGCCCCAGATAAAGCTAAGCATTCAATAGACGTCTGTATAGAAGGAGGGTCTGTAACGTATCAAAAAAGAATTTTTTTTTAAAGTATCGCAGTTCGATTATTCGGTATCAAAGCCAATATATATATGTTCCCGCCCAAATACATCGATGCGAGAGGGGTTAATGCTGTTTACACATGAACGGGTATCGCTTTTGAAGACTGGTAATCGAACTTCCGCGGACATGGAATCGGTGTAATATGATTCCCTCTGCGCAAATTGAGGGAACGGTGACTAGCGTCAAATTGGGCGGCCGTCAACCCACGGGCCACGGGTGTTATCTATTCTCGTATAAAGGAACTGGGGGATGGGGATAGTGGTATTGGGGAGTTGGGGTACTTTACCGCAGCACTCTAACGGGCATGTAGGCGGGACCTCCTCCCCCAAATCTTGTATAGTTCATTGCTGATCAGATTTCGTTCATTGTAAATACGTTTATGTATGAGAAAAAGATTGCCATCCTTCCACGCATGCTCAAGATTTGAAGTTAACTAAAAGAAATATATTTATTTATAGATTAGAATATATGTATAGATCTATATTATGTTTCACTGTCACATTTCTTGCTTCTTTAATTAACCATAGTTTATATCATTATCAAAAAGATACATAAGATTGTAAACAATTGAAGAATATAATAAGATAGACCGCTTGCTTTAATATTTCTGCTATTTGATGACTCGAATGACTTCTTTTCCAAATTCCCGATTCCCCATTGTATTGTACACTTCCATTTAATTTAATCGCTACGATTTTCTCAATGAAAAATTAAAATTAAAATCGAAAGTTGTATACAGCGGAAATCTTAAGGCAGACGTAGGAAGTCATTTAAGACAGCGTTATTGGATGCGCACAGAAAAAAACAACATATAAGCTCTAAAAATAGACAAAGCGGTCCATCTTATCATAGTCTTTGATTCTAATGAGTCCATTAAAAAAATTGGCATTCAGATTGAAACAAGCGTTTACACTTAGAATAAAAGGGAAATCTGAAAAGGGGAAACAAATCTCAAAGCTAAACGTAAAAACTGTATACCTACTTTGTGAAGCCGGCTGGTCTAGCGGTTAGATCACCGGGCTGTCAACCAAAAAACCAACTGACAGGTCGCGGGTTCTATCCCTGCCACCGACGGATCCCTGTCGCCCTGCAGGAGTTTTGGGCCTAGTGGACGTAATAATCTTCTATCTAGAAGGAACGTCTGTAAACTTATAAGATAAGATAAGAATCAAAATGCGCATTGTGCATTCATGGTCAATTTCCTCAGTAGGCTACATGAGATCCATGGTCGAGCTACACACATCAGAGAAAAGAGGACTGCGTTCAAGCAAAATCCACCTACAGCTCAAGGTACCAAGCCTAAAAAGATGAACATTTTTGCAGCTCGCTCCTAGAGCGTCGTAGCACCTCTGTGGTGGAATGAACTTCCGAACACAAATAAAGCAAGCTGGAAATATAGACATTTTTAAAACAAAACTAAAAACACACTTTTTCGATTTATTTTAATAACATATGAAGAACACAGGGGAAAAAGAAGACTTTTCACATTTTGCAAGTTTCGAGAAAACCCATTTTGAAAGTTCAAAGACTCCTCAATGATCTAAGCTACATAATACAAAGGTGAGATTCTGCATACAGCAAGGGGAACCAATATCATTGCTATAAATGATAAAGTTTGTATGTTTTTTTTTATTACTGATGGGATTAGAACTAAAAAAATCACACAAGGGGTGTTTTTTTTTACATGTCTGTTTTTTCCCCTGAATCCAAAATATTCCGCAATAGGTTAAGCTTTATTCTCCAGATATACTCATAATGCTTTGGGATGCTTAAAGAAAGATATTAGAAGCCATATAAATCAATCTTTAACCATATTTAATTTTTCGTGCATTCGTGGTCGGCCTGCTTTAAATTAAAGTGATCATAGCGAGTACTGGGATTTGGGTGTGTAGGCCTACACTTTGTTCATACCAAAACTATTGCGAGACATTATTTTGTGATTGACAGAAAGCTTAATTTCATGAGAACTGCACAACATACACAAACAGCACACAAGAACAAAGTATAAAAAAGAAAACAAGCTACAGTTGCAACGTTTTATTGAAACAATGGATTCAACAAGCACGCACCCTTTAAACGAATTAAATGGCATTAATTCATTCATCACTGTTACTGACTCTCTTCCTCAACTCAAGCATTCACTGAAATAAAGGGGAAGCTCTCTGCAATATAACCAATAATATTCAATCCTCATTCTCCAACGCATCTCTGAGTCCATTAATTGTTCGCTTTCGAGGCGTTTCAGTCACAACTAACTGGTCCTTCAAAGCATTTCGCCATTTTGCACACACTTTGTTGTTATGCAAAATCTAAACGCAGATTGGCTGACCTAGTAATGTGACTCAATACCACATGACTCAGCGTGGACATATCTACTTCTTCGGATGTTTTTCCCCTGTAAAATTTGAACATATCTGGTTTTTCCCCAGATGGCCAGGGCCCTCGAGAGAAAAAAAAGATGCCGGTACGAGATCTTTTCTGCCCCCCCCCCTCCCCCCCCCCCCAAAAAAAAAACTTTTTTTTATTAACATTCTGTTAATCATGATAACATCTGATGGGGTTTCGTTTGTTGTTGTTTTTTTCTTATAAAATTAAAATATACTTAAATTTGTCCATTAACTCCAGCCAACGACCATAACAGTTAAGGGCTTTATGATTATACTTAAATGAGCCTTTTCTGGAACTTTAACTGTAGGTTCTAACCGAGTAGACGATTTCTACCAAGTACCAAATCTATCTTCATAGGATATATGTATATATGTATTTATCAGTGGGCTTGAACTAACAAAGGCTAATGGTCACAAAAACTCTAAGTCCCTACATTTATCAATGTAAAATTGACTAAGCCCGAGCTGCTTGCAAATGGTTAAGGAAAGTTAGTCACTTTTTGTTTTATCATCTCAGTATATTTTTACAATTACACATATGTGTGATTTATCGCCCCTACTCCATATGTGCAAGGTGGCCAGGAAACAGCGCGTTGGATTGGCGTACCGATGGTTCTGCGTTAGAATCATATAATTATTTTTTCCCTGGGTCTACATAACTTTGATGGATACCTAACATTAATTGAGGTAAAACAAAATTCGTCTGGGCAATGTTAGTATGCCGTGCCCACTGCTTCAACGACGTTATAAGTTTAGATCAATTTTGTCCGATGTGATCACACAAAATGTATATGTTATATACTTATCGATCTTATCTTATATATTACAGACGCACCTTCTGTAAATAAGATTATTGCGTCCTACGCTCATCCGTCGTCTGAGTCTAGCCTTACATTTTTATTAGTGTTTCAAATAATGTTAGGTTACTGGTTTTCCTAGTTTGTTCAGGCAACCCATTCCATGCCGGGTGCCACTCGGGAAGAAAGTGTACTTATATGCATTAGTTCTCCCGTAAGGGATAAGGAAAATGTTTTTGTCAGTATGTTTATCTGAGCATTGCAACAGGTTGTTATTGTGTTGCATTTCTAAGTTAGAATTTAAAGCATTATGTATTATTAGGATACAACTTTACTCTTTGTCCTTCTGTCCTCGAGTGTTTCTAGGTTTAGTGATTTAACTATTGGTGTATACTCTTGCCAGTTGCAAATATTTGCCAGTAATGTATGTTGTGTAGTCAAATGTAATATTAGATCTGCTGTGGCAATACAGTTGACACATACATTTTTGTACTGAATCTTCCCAAAGTACATTTTATTAAATGACAAAAAAAAATGTGTTTTAAATTTTCAATATTATATTTAAATTATGATACCTTCTACCTCCCTCTTGGCTACCGCACAGGAAATCATAAAAGTGTTAGAGGATCGACTAACTAGCTTTGACTGCGTACTAGTAGGTTATATGCAGCGACATTACTCTTACTAGAGCATAGGTTCTCAACGGGGGCGTTATCGCCCCCCCCCCCCGGAGGCGGTGAGGGGCTTAAGGGGGGGCGCTGAGTGACATTCCCGGGGGCGATTGGGGGGCTGTGAAGAGCAAGGGGGCGATACAAACGTACCTGATATAATTTGAACACCTCAGCTATTTGAATCGATAAGTTTTTGGATGAAATATGATGTAAACGCAAGTGCTGCTAAATATCTGATATCCCCCAACATTAGGCATACACATTATTAAAATAATAAGAAATAGGAATAGCAATGACTTTTCGATGAATTAGGGGTCAGTATTTGGCAAATATGGTATGCGGCCGTCTGGTCCTATTGTTGGTTCACCGGCCTGTCAACCGTGCTGACCGATCACTGTCGTCCTAACATATGCTAATATTAAAGATATTTTGATATCAGTTTTACCGAGTATCCTTTTTTTCGTAGCATGAGAAATCTAATATCGTTAAGCTATATAAATTCGGAGTAATTATACAAAATGGGTAGTTATTGTAATGCTTGAAAATATACATATAAATTCTTTAGTCATATAATATTTATAAAATTTTCAAATCAAATACTTTTTACAGTTTGATCATTTCAGAGTTATAAATGTAAGCCAATAATTTTTTTATAAAAGAAAAAAAATACAGAAATATTAGCTCAAATGTAACGGGTTAATTATCTCCCTTTTATTAACAAATGTTTCCACATTTGATTCAAAGGTGATGCCCAAACAGTTATGTTTTATAATATAACAAATATTACTTATTATTTTTTTCTTTATATACGTTCAACATTATGGTATTCAAAACAAGATTTAATTATTAGAGGATTAAAATAATTTACGTTAAACAGTTGTAAATAAACATTTCCTGCTTTAAATGTTTTGTCCATTTAAGGAGTTTATATTTTAAACATTAATAATTACAGAAATTAGGCCTACATGATATAGATCTAGTGTTATTAAATAAGTCTCCTATATTTATAAAATTAATAATACAAATAAATTTGTTTTAGAATTAATTATAGTTTAATTAAAATTAACTTGCGGGGCGGTGAGCGGAAAAAAAATTGTAAAAGGGGGCAATGAGCCGAAAAAGGTTGAGAACCTATGTACTAGAGTATATAGGCCTAGGCTACTAAGCTAACAGGGAGACCTGTAAGCCTGTAATGCTTATAGGTCTATATTAAAATTTGTAAGTGTCTGTGGAGAAAAATAATAAAAAAGAGATCCTAAATAATGTCGAAAATAATTAGGCCCTTTATTACAACTAAAGGTTTCATTGCATATTTAACAAAATGTTTAAGTACACATTTAAAGAATACCAAAATTAAGGGCGCCAGCGCCACGTGAGATTGTAGGAGGTTTTGGGCATCTCCTCTTAGCTTAAAAGTAAGTTAATAGCAATAAATTAAAATAATGGCGTAATTGCCAATTTAATTTTAAATTTTAATATTCATGGGCCCCCCTAAACTCTTGTGGGCCCCGGTACGGCGTACCGGCTGTACCCCCCTCTCGTGGGGCCTGCAGATGGCTATAATTTTAAGTGCTAAATACCAGAGACTTGGCTATTTTTTCGGTTTCATAACACAATATAATGAAACTCAACTTCGGGCTCTACATACCAAGGGAAAAAAATAAAAAGTGAAATTTTTGACATGTCTGGTTTTTCCCCTGTGCCCTTCATATGGTAAATGTAAAGCGCATTCGAAGAATTTGTTGTGAATAGCGCTATAGAAATATGTAATTTGTAATTTGTGCCTATAATATGTAAAGATTCACTGAAATTTTATATAGCACACTAAGGCCTATTCCGTAAGGGACTGAAAAGAATTGAAGCCAACACAGACCGATAACAATTTTTTGTAGTCTCAAAGTATATTTATGACCTAACAAAGAACTGTTGTCGTTTTTGTTGCATTGAAAAATTTACGATTTTTGTAGAAACAGCGTAGAATAGGCTACTATTTTTTATTGATGACGTCTGACAAACTCAAATGATCGAGAACGTTCTATAGGGCTAGTGGCCTAGCCGGCAGCGCGTTCTCGCACTTAAAGGTCCTGGGTTCGAATCCTGAACTCGCGGGGTGTCCCTGAGTCTACCCAGCTCTGGTTGGTACCTGGCATTAGTTGGGATAAAGTAAAGGCGATTTTGTGCTGGCCACACATCCCCCTAGTATGCCGTGACCATTGAAACTGGTGAACGCTGCTTCGCCGGCCCTATGATGAATATTGTCCGACGGGTACTTTACTTACTTATAGGGCAAGGGTGGGCACAAATTAGGTCAATAAGGGAAGCATTCTAGATTTGTCCTATAATAATGAGCCACACCACTAGTCTATACACACATATATAATATAATACATTTCAAATAACATATATATTATACATATCAAATACCATTTTCTATAATTCATAGGCGGTTAAATAAGCAGGAGAAAGCCTAGAAGAAGTAGAAAGTTTCAAGTACTTTGGCAGCATAGTAGACAAACTAGGAGGGACCGAAGCAGATATAAAAGCCAGAACGGGCCAAGCAAGAGCAGCTTTTAACCAACTGAAAAAAGGTTTGGAGCTCCAGAATTCTATTCCTGAACACAAAGTTAAGAATATTTAACACCATTGTTAAGCCCGTTGTAATGTATGGATCGGAAACTTGGAGAATGACCGCCACCAATGTCAGGAAGATACACGCATTTGTTAACACCTGCCTTAGAAGAATCCTTAGAATAAGTTGGCCAGAAACCATCAGTAATGAAGAACTCTGGCAACGAACTAAACAGAGGCCCGTGGAAGAGGAAATTTCCCAAAAGAGATGGAAATGGATTGGCCACACCCTCAGAAAACCGACATGCAGTGTCACTCGACAAGCGCTCACTTGGAACCCCCAAGGCAAAAGGAAAAGAGGTCGGCCGAGAAACACCTGAAGGCGCAATATAGAAACCGATGTTAAAAAGTTAGGGCTTAACTGGGGTCAGATAGAGAAATTGGCCCAGGATCGGGATACCTGGAGCTCTTGTTGACGGCCTATGTCCCAGGTGGGGCGAAAGGCGTAAGTAAGTAAGCATAGGCGGTTAAATATTCTACACAAGTCTTAATATTTTTAAAGTAAGCAACTCATATAAAACTTTAATGAAAGAGAAAAAAAAAAGTAAAGATTTATTTTATCCAAATGGCTTAGGCTTAGGCTTAGGCTTAGGCCATGTGTGGGCATGCACGAAGCAAACGTGAGCCGCTCTTTTCTAAACGAAGAGCCGTGTATGCGACTCCCGGAGCCGCATTTGCCCGCGTCTTGATATAGAGTTATTGACTGAATAGAAATATTGTAGTAATTTTAGTTGTTATAGAGTTGAGGTAGGAGATAGTGGGCACTCACCTAACCATGAACGCATTTAATTATCACACAAACCTGGGTTTCACCAGCCTTTCTTTTTCGTGGCCCGTTTATTTTTATACTTTTTTCTTCGTGACCCACTCACATTTCGGTTCTAGGCCTACCACCTAAACTCGCTAATTAAGCAACACATAAGAGATAAGATTTTCTAGACCAGCGTTTCCCAACCTGTGGGTCGCGACCCCTTTGGGGGTTCGAACGACCATTTCATG
The DNA here is from genome assembly GCA_949126835.1 of Anisus vortex. Classification (NCBI taxonomy): domain Eukaryota; kingdom Metazoa; phylum Mollusca; class Gastropoda; family Planorbidae; genus Anisus; species Anisus vortex. Next base: position 8,158,169 of record OX421497.1, read on the forward strand.
GGGGTCGCCAAGGAACCACCGGTAAACACTTATTTTTGATGGCCTTATTGAGGCTTTCCACAACAACATGTACAGCACAGTACTCTTCGATGGCGCCACCTCACAACCCTCCCCAGTGTATAGCGGGGTCAAACAGGGTTGTGTCCTGGCCCCAGCACTCTTTAGTCTAGACCAGCGAATGGCAACCTTTTGATAATTGTGTGCCAAAGTGGGATTTCTAATTCATTCAGCGTGCCAACAGCCTATAAGTCACCTTGCTTTAGCACTCTATTTCTTATAGAAGATACTTGAATAGTTTTATTAGGAGTCTTCTACGTGCCATTGAAAATTGTTTTGCGTAAGAAGTCTCGCACGCTTGCCGTAGGTTGCCGAACCCTGTTCTAGAATATTCCTCTTTTCTTTTCAGTCTTTAAGCCTTTAAAATAAGGCTTTTCAAAAAATTAGGTTTTAATTTACTTTAAGACTTTAGTGCATTTAACTACTAATTGAAATCAAATGCTAACTAACGAAAACAAGCTAGTAGTTAAAAAGGTGTTTAAAAAATTATATTTATGATGTAAAAATATTAATTATTTGATTGCTCATTTTACGTATTTTTATCAATTGAGTACATGTACTAGTATACGCATTTACAATATTATTTTTATTTTTTTTCAAATGCAAATTGTTTAGTAAAAAAATTGTTTACTTAAATCATTACCCCAGAGACTTAAAAAATTAGGACTATTATCTCCCTTGATTAGATTTAGTAAGCATTTGTTTAATTTTTCTTTTTATAATAAATAAATAAATAATAATAATATTTGTATAGTGCATATCCCGTTGGGGAACAGTTCTATGCGCTGTTACAGACAGAGTAAAGACAACGAATAAAATACGAAAGACGAAAATGTATGGATGTACAGGTGAATAAGCGTACTGCTACCGGAATAAGTACGTCTTCAGTCGGCTCCTGAAGGTGTCAAAGCTATCGGGTTCGCTTACGTTGATTTTTTTAAAAAGAAATTAATAGAATATACCGACATAATTTGTTAAATCTTAATAGGGTCAAAGAACCATTTCATGGGGGTCGCCTAAGACCACCGGAAAATACATATCTTATCAGTCTACAGGCGGGCCCATCCACATGCAAATACATCCACATAGGAGCACAGAGTAAGTATATTTCTATTCTGTGCATACGAGTACCCGGCGTGATGACATCAGCAAACCAAATCCATCACATACCTACTTTAAACTGTTGCGAAAACAGTCGGATGAGACTCGGATGCGCCGAACTACTAGCCTATTTCACACTGAAGTCAGATGATTAAGAGGAAACATTTTAAAACGTGTATTTAGTTTCGTGGTAAACTCAGAACTCTTTAACTTAAAAATAAAAATAATAATAAAATAATAATAATAATGGTAATTTCTTATAGAAATAAAAACCGCAGTTCAAAGCACTTTATGGCGATAAAAGTGAACTGCAGAAAATAACTTACTTTGTTGACATCTTTGAAATCTTGAATTAGTAAAATGTATCACTGCAAGGACCAGTTAATTTTTGTAACAAACCTTAATTTGTCTGTAAAGATCGGATTATTCCAATAAAAACTTTAGATTTGGCATACAAAAATTTGATGTAAATAAAATGTACATGTTGCTTAACTTATCTGCTTTCTTTGAGGAACATGACATTGAACCAGATAAAAGGATTACGATAATGATTTTTACAATAATGATTTTTGTGAAAGAACACTTGCACATGCTTGCAGACGAAATTTCATCGTACCTTTCAAATTTATCTGACACTTCAATTGCACTTGAAAGAAGGTCATGCACAGTCAAATTTTAAGATGTTCCTGAGACAACACAAGAGAAATTCATTCAATTTATTAACAACCAATTTCTCGACAATGCCAATTACAAAATTCAGGATCAGGAGTTTGCAGTCGTATACTATTTTGTCTTAGACTGTGTTGCGCCTTCTTCTTTCATCTCCAACAACGTATCTTTGTGAAACAGTGCTTTCCAGTTTGTTGATTATTAAATCTAAATACAGAAGTAGACTTGTTGTGAAAGGTGATCTTCGTTGTGTAAGCCGATGAGAAAGTCGATTTGATAACGAGGCTACGCCTAATAGGCACGCATAGCATCGAGCTCGTGTTTGAATGTGAATATTTGTGTATTGGACCTGTTTTGTGTATGTTATTTCTGGAACAGGATCTTTGTTATGGATTCCTGTTTCGGACGAGGTATGTTTTTCTTATCTCAAAATGTTGGATTGTTCTTAGGCTATTTTTCGTGGCGAAGCTTCAAGCCTTTGTCCGACTACAGCGTCAGCCATCTTTGTTTTCGCGGTCAACGCTCGGTCAAGCCAATGAAGCGGACTATGACACGACCCGTCAACACACAGATAGGCGACCTATTTTCTACACACGCAATCGTCTATTGTCAATGAATACGAAGCACACGCTTTTGACATCTGACCTCGTGTGCAAACTTAAAGATCTGTGTATTGGTCGAGACCTTCCTCGAAAGCGAACCTCTCGAGGGGGTAGAAGAAAACAAAGACGAATTCGTATCATTGTCCCTAAACAGCGTTTAACCTCTGCATACCACATCGATGTACGCTCTTCTAACAAGCCTAATATCATACTCACCAAAACCTCTCCAAACCCTAAAATAAGACATCTTTGCATTGCCTCATTTAATGCTCAGTCACTTGGTCCACGTAACAAGCGCACCGCTGTGTGCGAATTTATTATGGATAAGCAGATTGACATTATGTTTATTCAGGAGACCTGGTTTCAGCAGACTGGTGATGAAGGAAAGTGCGCTGATATAGCGCCACTGGGCTATTCCGCCCGATCATTTCCACGTGCTACGCGAGGTGGCGGCCTAGCTGTCATTTATCGCAGCCATCTCCCGGCGACTTTCACCTCCTCTTTCCCATTCCAGCACACCTCTTTTGAACTTGTCCAATTCACCCTCAACACGCCCCACACCGTCCACATTTTCTGCTTGTATCGCCCTCCCCCCAGCAAAAAGAACAAGCTCCTAGACTCCATCTTCCTCTCTGAGCTCCCTGACTTACTCGTGGAAAGAGCCTGATCGTGGGCGACTTCAACGTTCACTACGACGTCCCCACTGATCATCTTACTAGCAAGGTGCTCGACATCCTCACAAGGTTTAGTCTTATCCAGGGCATCGAGCAGCCTATGTACTACCGAAGCGGCCACATCATCGACTGGGTGGTGTACCGCGACGACGACCAGTTGGTGGACTGTTGTACTGTGAGCCATATGCTCTCCTCCGACCATGCAGCCGTGCTCACTACACTCAACGTAGCTCCCCCGCAGTAGCCAACTGTCTATAGTACAGTGCGTGACATAAACGCCATAGATAGAGTGGCTTTCACAGCCGACATCAAGACACTGCTGCAGGGGCTCGGTGCTGACCTCTGTGCTCAGCATTTGGACGACGGACTCCGCGCACTCTTGGATGAGCACGCCCCGCCCATAGTGCGGCGTGTCCCGACTGGTCGCTCGTCTCCATGGTATGCGGGCGTTAGTGACAAACTGCGTCAGGCAAAACGTGAGCGAAGACGCGCTGAAAGGCGTTGGTTAAAGACCGGACTGACTGTTGACAGGCAGATCTTTTGGACAGCGAAAGAGGCGGTGACAGAGATTGTGCAGAAGGCCAAGGAGGACTTCTGGAGCTCAAAGGTAGAATCTTGTGCGTCAACCAAGGCGTTGTTCAGCGCTAGTAACCGTCTTCTTGGCAATGGCAAAAACTCCACCCTGCCTACCGACAGTGCTCCGGAGCAACTCACAGACGCCTTTGCGGACTTTTTCACTTCCAAGGTGCAAGAGATTAGGGAGGAACTAGACAGTGTGTCCCCTACACCTTCCTCACCGTTCTCGGAGGACGTTGGGCAGACGGAATCATTTAATGGATTCCTGCCCGTAACAGAGGACGTGGTGAGGCGAGTCATCATCAGGTCTGCCCCCAAGTCATGTGCCCTCGATCCCATCCCCGTCCCTTTGCTTGTAGAATGCCTCGACGTCATCCTCCCAGCACTCACCTCTATCATAAATAATTCTTCTCTCTGGCATTTTCCCGCCCATCTTTAAACGGTCGATAGTCCTGCCACTATTGAAGAAACCCTCTCTCGACCCAAACACACTAAAGAACTACCGCCCTGTTAGCAACCTCTCCTTTCTCTCCAAAATCACAGAAAAACGTGTACTCTCTCAGCTATCTGACTATCTTCACTCTCGCAATCTCTATCCTTCCTCTCAGTCCGCCTACCGGCCAGGTCATAGCACAAAAACAGCGCTGGCCCGAGTCATGAGCGACCTCCTGTGCGCGATGGATGGCGGCAAACTCTCTATTCTCACTCTGTTAGATCTCTCCGCGGCATTTGATACCATTGACCACCTGATTCTTCTTGACCGTCTTCATCTTTCTTTCGGACTTTCTGGTTCAGCTCTAAACTGGTTTCAGTCTTATCTTTCAGACAGAACTCAAACAGTCTCTATTTCTAACCGCTCTTCCAAACCGTCAGCCCTGTCTCTTGGAGTTCCCCAAGGATCGGTCCTTGGGCCGGTCCTTTTCATTCTCTACACTAAACCTCTGTCATCCCTCATCAGCCACCACTCAGTTTCCAGTCAGTCCTTTGCTGATGACACTCAGATCAGTGACTCTTGCTTTCCTGATCAACTCGATGCCACCGTCCTTCGCATGCAGGAGTGCGTAGACGACGTAAAGCGTTGGATGACTTGCAACAAACTGAAGCTTAATGATGACAAAACGGAAATCCTTCTCATCCACTCTCAAAACAAACCTCTCCCTCCATCTGCTCCTTCTTCTATATCTATCGGCAACTCTGACATCACACTCTCTTCCTCTGCCAGAAACCTCGGAGTCACGTTCACAGTCACCCTCTCCATGGACAAACACGTTACGAACATCTGCAGATCAGCATACAACGAACTCAGAAAAATCAGCGCCATTAGACACCTCCTCTCCTTTGACGCCACAAAAACTCTCGTCTGTTCACTCATTCTTTCAAAATTTGACTACTGTAACACTCTCCTCGCAGGCATTCCTCAGCACCACATAGACAAACTTCAGAGAGTACAGAACTCAGCATGCAGACTCATTTTCTAAGCAAAGAAACACGACCACATCCAACCAAACATGCAGCAACTCCACTGGCTTCCAATATCCTCTCGCATAAAGTACAAGTCTGCCAATCTATGCTTCAATTCTTTCACTGACCCTCATTTTCCTGTCTATCTCTCTGAACTGTTGCTTCCTTACATCCCCACAAGACAACTACGCTCTTCCACTGACAATAGAACCCTCTCAATCCCAAGAACCAAAACCAAAACCATCGGCGACCGTTCCTTCTTCTTCCACGCCCCCACCTTCTAGAACCAGCTACCCTTCCACATCCGTATCTGCGAAACCTCCTCCACTTTCAAAAAGTCCCTTAAAACCCATCTGTTTAGATCCGCCTATGACCTGTGATGCCTCGTTCCTGGTCTCGGTTTGTTTTTAATATTATTACCAGTATGTGCTAATGTGTCTTTGTTTATATAGCCACTTTACTGTGGTAGCTATTGTTTTTAAATATTGCAACTATCGTTTTTTTTGTCACTTTTAATGTTGCACCTTTTATTTTTAAAATCAATTTTATTGCTGTAACTATTATCTTTATAGCCTTTTAGTGATGTAGCTATTGTCTATTTATTTTAGTAGCTTAGATAGTTTGCAATTTTAGTAAAATTGTAAAGCGCTTAGAGCTGTAAGGTAAGCGCTATATAAAAATGCCTCAATAATAATAATAATAATAATAATAATAAAGACGCAATCTCTATCTTAGCGCTGACGTGTTTTAATTAGAAATACATATTTCACAATATACAATTTCAAATGGATTTTTGTTATTAATCACTGTGTTTTAATTATGTTCAATTTGTAACACTGAAAATACATCCTGCATATTTACAATACATTTTATAACAGTAGCACATTACAGTTATAGAGATATTTACATTACATTTTATAGCAGTAGCATATTACAGTTATATGAGATATTTACATTACATTTGAGAAAAGTAGCACATTACAGTTATATCAGATATTTACATTACATTTTATAGCAGTAGCATATTACAGTTATATGAGATATATACATTACATTTGAGAAAAATAGCACATTACAGTTATATCAGATATTTACATTACATTTTATAACAGTAAAAAAATATTATGGTTGGGGGTCGCCATAAAGTGAAAAGCTGTATAAAAGTGTCGCGGCATTAAAAAGGTTGGGAACCACTGTTCTAGATACAAGACATTTATTTATACTCGGGACGTGTAGCTACAATTTGTGACCCGGTTATTTCGCTTTCGTGTCCCCGGTACCGGTTTGCAAACCCGGAATTTGGGAAACGCCGGTACCCTATATAATTTTTTTTCATCTTGGACAGCGGATTTTTCATTATTAAACGTAAGCCTATACTGAAAGTAGAGTTGCTTGGATGCTTCTTTTTAACAGTTTGAATCACTCAAGACTTCACCCCCCCCCCCCCCCCCTTCCGTGCCAGTAGGCCTATTCATGAGTGTTAAATATGCATATATGTACATATATAGATGTATGTGTATGAATACAAATCTATTAATTTCAGTAATACGTAAATTGAGTTCAACACATAATCTATTCCTGGAAACGCTTCCAGAAACCGTCAATCTTGATTAGACACCGTTCCCTAACAACTAACAATTGCATTATTTACCACTGGCACTTCTATTTTTGGCTTTAGCACATTCTTAGCAATAGAGCTGCACATTTTTACATCGGAGCTATAAAATTTTAAGATCGGAGCTGCACTTTTTTAAATTTTGTACTGGGGCGGAATATTTTAGCATTGAAGATGCTAATAAAATAGAAACATTTTTGCGAATTTGTGCTGATTATTTTTAGAATTTGTGCTGAACATTTTTAGAATTTGTGCTAAACATTTTTGGAATTTGTGCTGAATATTTTTAAAATTTGTACTGAATATTTTTAGAATTTGTGCTAAACATTTTGAGAATTTGTGCTGAATATTTTTAGAATTTGTGCTAAACATTTTTAGAATTTGTGCTGAACATTTTTTGAATTTGTGCTGAAATTGTTTGGAATTTGTACTGAACATTTTCGGAACTGTGTCGATTTCATTTGCAGCGTTAGTTGCACATTTTTATCGTGAGCTAAACATATTTAGCAATAAAGCTTCCCCATTCAACGTCGGAGATCCGACAAATAAAAGGTGATGCTCATGTCATATTAAATATAGGTATGTTATATTTTAATAGGCTTGTACTTTGAAAACGTGCACAGGCCATGTTCTAATATCTGATTGATAAAAGGGTAGGCCTATGATTTGCAAAAAAACAAACAAACAAAAAAGGACTTTTATTTCAAGGTAGGCCTAATTTTGTTAATAAATCTGTTTAAATTAAGTGTATAATTATATAGAGTTTTGACAACCAAAGATGGCATTTTTATTTGAAAACCCCAGTTTACATAGTTTTTATAAACCCAGATAGAAACTGTCAGAAATTTAAACTTTAGACACATTGTCACTCACTTATGCTGTTGTTAATATTACAAGTTATTTCCCCTTTCTCCAAAATAACACCAACAATAATAACACAAATTACAACAACACACTAGTTTTAATATTGATACAAGTTAATTTATTATATTAAAAAAATATATATTATTTCATTTTTTTTGTAGAGAAATGGAAAACTGTGTCAATGTTTTTGTAATGATTCCATAATATTATTAAGAACTTTTCTTTTTAATGTTTACTAAGCAGCACATATTTTAAAGTGCCCCCCCCCCCCCCACAAATGCTCTTTACCTCTTGTAACACATTGTCCCAAACATTGTCCCATTTCCCTATTCCCCCATGAGCATGAAATTTTTTAGTGGACAGCCCAACCTACCCAAACCCCACCTCCATTCAATGACATTCAAACAAAAGTAAATCACATATAGATCAGTGCATGGAATATTTCTTTTATAACCTAAACAAAGTAGGATTCTTTTTAAAACTGACAAAATATAATGGTTAGATAGAGAGATAAGTCAAACAAATGTTTCATTTGTCAGCTCTGACATAGTTGTGCCACAGTGTGCTCAGTGCTTTGGATTCCTGAAACATAAAGGAAATTCTCAACATTAATTTATGAGGCATTAATGTTCTGTATAACATATAAAGCATATGAAACATGTAAGATTAAAATTAGAAGCCTGAAAGACTTGTCCTGTTTATAATTAATTTTTTTAAGCAACTGTAATATTGCGAATGTCTGTTGAGGCAAATTTCGTTAGTGAGCTATATCCTTCTTCTTCTATTAGACAGTCTGCAGAGCTGTTTGCTTTTTTGCAGTCCATGCCAGACAAACATAATTACATGTCTTTTTCAGTTGTTCAATACTGCTATATAGTGTGTTGGCAAAGGTAGGTTGAAGGGGGGGGGGCAAGGTGCGTCTGAGGTAGGTTAGCCCAGGGCACTCAAGCAGGAAGTGGTCCACAGTTTCTTGTGGGCAGGGGCAAATCCTAAATTTGTTTTTTTTTTTAAATTTTAAATATATTCAAAATAGTGATTAATAAAAGAAATTGTCAAGGGGAGGTAATCTATCCATAATTTTAATAGACTTAACTTGATCAAATGTTAGTGTTAGGGTTATACACATAACAGCAAGTTGAGCAAGAGCCAATGTAATAATAAATCTAGGAATTATATAGCTATGATAAATCTAAGGGATTCAATGAAAGTTGGCAGCTCTTCTACTGACCAATGTGGTGCATTTAGTTTGTATATCCTTCATCGTCAATGGCAACACAGAAATTTGTTCTTCAGCAGCAGCAGCTGGCCTGTACAAGTGGAGAAATAGAAAACACACATACTTTATCAAATGGTAAATAGTACCACCACCACTAATTTACCATCATAATACTGTCTCCCCCACAAAATTTACAGAAAAAAATACTTTCACAAAGAATGCAAAACAAAAGGGTTTTAAGAGAAATATTCTTTATATCAAATATACAGATTATATATATATATATATATATATATATATATATATATATATTATATAGCATAGTTAAAAAACACAATAGATCTTTATAAATAAATTTGCTTAAATCATACATGCTAATGCCTAATGCTTTATTGTCATGTCAAATTGCTACAATAAATATCTCAGGCTTCATATTATCTCATATTGAATCTCACTTATAAGCAAGAGGTTTAATGCTCTTAAGAGGTTTGCTAAAAAAGGTTTGATTTTAAACATTAAAAAAATTAATTTATTTGTAAGGATATAAGAAAGGTTTGGCTGTTAAGAAACAAATTTCATCCACTTTGTAAGTTTGTGAAGTGAATTGTCAAATTTAAACGATCAGATTCTTACATTTCTGATGTTTCTGGCAGCTCGTTAATCAAGTCCCGGTGCTCACTCATCTCCGCAACGGTCATATTATCTGGACTAGCTATTTCTGGTATGGGGCACAGCCTATTCTCTGAGTGCACCGGAGATAATCGGCCACTGGATTCTGATTCTTCATCATCATACTGCCCGATATTCGCAGCAGTTGCGCTTGTTCCATAAGCCATCATCCAATGTTCATCCGCAATCTAAATAAGCAAACAGAATGAGAGTATGCTAAGCACACATCATTGACCAATCAATTGCAACAATCTCACAGCTGCCCAGCTGTGCAATCATACAAAAGACAAAATATAGAGAACATTTTATTTTTAAATATACAATATTTCATTTTTGTAATGAAATTATTAAAACACAAACTGCGAGAATACACAAGTGATTTAGTGTAGAAGTTTCACCAAATTTATAACTAATCTGCCAATATTAAATAAAAGAAATCATGCAATATATCTTTTTAAAGTCCTATGACTATGAATCATGATGATGGTTTTTTTCTCATCAGTTGACAAATGACTTACCACATCACTCAGGTCTGGACCTTCGAGGAACATCTTCAGGTCTTCATGTTGATCCATGATCCTGATGATACAAATATAAAATTATAACTTGAGTGCCACCATTCATCCTGCCAAAATTTTAGGAGGTAAATTTTTTTTTAAACATAATGGATTGATGACCAGATGAAATCAAATCAAGTTACTAGTTTTAAACAATAAGAGTATCAGATTCTTATTGAGTGAGAGTTTTATTGTCAACTTGTCTTTAAACAAGAAAACAAAATTTCAACACTGCAAGAGTGTAGTGGAGGGTGGATGAGTATAAAATACAAATATGTTTGTTTTGATTAGAAAGGATAACCCAAATCATTTCTCTCTCAGAAAGTCTAAGACATACTGAAGTAGTAAGATCTAGCCATTCTTGATGTGGTGCAAAAATGATTAGCCTCAGCTTGTTGTGAAAATTCATGATACTTCTACAAGAAACAAGAATAAACTTTGAGAACCACAAAAGTGTACGTAACAAGAATAGTCAGAATACAATAGCCAACTACTAATGAACTTTTTCTTGTATGATAAATGGTGTGATAGTTTAACGTGCGTCCATGTCTATTTTAAAAAGTATATTTCTGAGCTTGAGTACAAATAGTTCTTTTATATTGTTTAAAATATGCTGAAAGACAACACATTTGTAATCAAGACAAATTTCCATTTATTTGGACCAAGACAGAAATCTTATCTTATCTTAAGGAAACAGTGAGTCCAACATGTTCACCTTTTTGAAACTGCTGCGTTGCTCATGGCGAGCTGATACATCTTGGTGATTGTTCTGGCCATTCTCTTCCTGTGCAATTCTCTGGCCTTAAGCTCGTCATTGGCACGTACCTGGAGACAGAAGATATTATTGGAACAAAAAGAATCAGCTAGAACTTCCCATCTATATTTGAGCATGTTTTAAAGGTTTGACATCAAGGATGTTAGTGTAATGCTCATTAAAAGATAAGAAATTAAATTTAATAGTAAAAAAAAAATAGTTTTGGTTTTACGGATATGAAAATAAAGTAATGTTTTTATGAATGACAATAAAATATAAGTGTCCATCTTAAAATTAATGTTTTTAAAAACAGTTTCAAAAGCCCAAAATTTTGCAATAACTATTTTACAACTGGGATTATATTGAAGCCAGAAGGGCATCTTCTTTGTAACAGATTTTAAAGTCACAGAAAATTCCCTTTCAAATAATTTTGCTTCATAAAGAAATGTATTAAAGCAGTGTTGATCTGGTTTCAGGTGGCCATGACATGCATCATCGGTGGCCATTACATGCATCATCAGTGGCCATTACATGCATCATCAGTGGCCATGACCATGACCATCGGTATGGCCCAGACACCTTTACTTTCTATTCACAGACCTCAGGAAAATAATGCACAAATAAAAAACTGAACCAAACATTACAAGACAAAAAAAAATCACAAACAAATTGCCACCAAATAAAACAAAAAGTTGCCAAAATAATGTTTACCTCTTCAGGGTCAAGTTGTTTTTTGCTTAGATCCATTGTAAAACAATGCAATTTTGGCATCTCAAGCTGATAGAAAAAATAGAAAACACTAAATGTTATTCAATGCTATAGAATCTACAAAGAAACAGAAAAGGCCAAGAAATAATTTTCAATAAACGTTCACATTTTGTATTCTAAATAAAAGGTCATTAATACAATGATCACAAAGTTTTCATGTATTTGCTGTATTTATACAACAGTGGTACCTTAGGAAACCTTTTCTCAATATCTTCAGCTTTTGATGAGATGCTGGAACCAATTTTCCCTGCTTTTCCCTAATAAAAATAACAAAACAACATTACACATATATATACATATATATATATATATATATATATATATATATATATATATATATATATATATATATATATATATTATATGACATTATGGTGGAATATAAATTATTAAAGAACTTGTATTAGCAACAACTGAAAAACATGGTAGATATTTAAATAGCTAGTAAATCTATTCTAGCCTGAATGCCAACAATGGTATAGCCTTGACACCATATTTAAAAGTCTCTTTAAAAACCAAACAAGCCGTCCATCTCGTAAGTCCAGGGCATAACATGTAGGGAGTGGGTCAAGTCATCTTGGCTCCAAGACTTTGTCCAAAACAGAAATTGATGTGCCACAACTAATTTATTATTGTTTAAAATTCTTTTGTGCGTTCAATGATCTAAGCATCACTCATCGCCAATGAAATGTTTTGTTGTTTTGTGTTCTTAGGATTTTTTTCCAACATAACATTTTATTCAGAAGTCACAGCCTCCTTGCTGGACGACAAAAACACTAATGCGTTCTGAGTTCTGGGTCTTTATTAAAAGGGAGTTACTATAATAATCAAACTCTAAACATTACAGTAAGTACAGAGTAAACACTATATACACTTCCCCTGGATTATTAACAAGGCGGCATTACCTCATATTCCAGCTCTTTCACCCAGAAGAACAAATCACCACGCCGGGTCATCCAACACCAATAAAGTTTCGGTGAGCTCTCGCCCATAGAATGATCCTAGGCTGCACAGCAAGAGACATGCCCCAAGCTTTTGCCCACTGAGAAGTCATAATGGTAGCATAACTGTGGTTTACACACTTCACCAGCTTTGAGGCCCATTGGTACTGAAGAAAGTTTTAACCCCCAGAACTGATAGTATATCCGAGTAAACCCTTTTAAATAAGGCTTGCACCAAGAATGGGACTAACTATCAAGATGCATGTGTGTAAAGTCAAAAAAAGAGTAAAACTCACTTTGGTCTGTGTAGAACACATCTGAGTGACAGCCCAGTTGTCTGACCTCCTGGACTCTTGAGACTCTGATATTCTACCCAGAGGCCTCTCCTCGACCCTGTTCCTCTGTTCAAGGGAGTAGATGCTGTCACTGGATTCTCCATAGCTGTAGCTGGACTGCTGTTCATTTAAAGAATTAGCATACTGAATTTGATCTGACAAGAAAAAAACAAATAGACTCTTAATCAGTAAAGCATAATATTTGCATTCTCATCTTTTCTTTTTCAACAGAATCAAATAGTAATATAATTCTAATAATAAATGCATGAAATTATGTAGGCTTGGGATAATACAAAGAATGTATTTGTAAAGGTAGCATAAGATACTGATACTGTCAGTGGAACAAACTTGTTCTTTTTCAACACTTAAATGCAAAAGCTAGGCAAAAGGTGCACCCATTTCTATAGCGATTACTAATAAGGGAAATGTGTAGACAATTTGGCCAGAAAGCCATACAAACTGCCTGAACTCAGGAACAGCATAATACCAAAGAGAAAAAAAACAACAACAAGATATTAGCTGCTGGCTGTGCCTTTACAAGCTTATGTGGCGTCCCAGGGCAAAAGTTTCAGCTCCGCCTTCTTGCATACTGTAACTGCTTGATTAGTGCTATATTTAGACTACATTTGCTGCCCCCCAGGAAGTGCCGCCCCCGGGCATATGCCCCCCTCTGCTTTCCCCCCCCCCCCATGTGAGGGCACTGGCTGCTGGCTAACAAGGAGTCAAGTTTTGCCAGTGCTGCATAATCCCTTTTTTCTTTTTGGCAACCACCAGTTTTCCCATGGTTTGCTTATATTATACAGTATAAACCTTGATTATTGAATTATTTTAAATTATATGTAACAGGGTGGGGGCGAGTGGGGGGGGAGTGGGCAAGGGTAAGAGTAGTGGTTATGGTCTTAATAGTCGGGGCTCTAAGGGCTTACAGGGTGGTGGGTAACAGGACAGCAATAGTTACCAAATTAGCTTGGGGAGAGAGGAGACTTTATCAAGGATGGACGGGGGTATATTCTGTCAGGGAATGGACAGGGGAACAAAGCCAAAGCTTTAGGCGAGTTCAACTGGATAGGACAAGGGCAGTGGATCTCCGTGACATCCCTGTGGGTACGGGGAGGCTATACTAGCCTAAACAGACCAACAACAACACTACAAATAAAGAAATAAATCACTATTTTGTCACTAAAATTATACGTTTATTTTCGACAAGAAATAATCCCTTTAAGGGAAATCAATTATGAAAAGAAATCAAACAATTACAACCCCATATAACAAAACGTTTACAACCCTCTATAAAAAACCAACGATAGACAGGTCGATTAGGACCTATGTAATAGAAATAAAGAAAAGGTTAAAATTAAACATTTATAGATATGGTAAAACAAGAAAATCAATACATATACATTTGAGAGACATGGCCCTCTAATATTAGATGGTATGTTTGCAATAGAAATAAGACATTAAAACAACATGGTAATAATAGGCATATAAGTGAATTAATATGTACATATTTAATAAGACAATAAGCACTTTACTATTAGGTAGTCAATTGTTAGACAGTGAAGCCAAAGCAGGATTAGCCTTTGGCAGCTCCTCTCCCGACAATGAAGTTTATGGGAAGGGCATAACTCCTATATACTATATACATAAACTACTACTATCATCACTACCTCCTCAATTGACTAAACCTGCTATCAACAATCTCTAAGCCCATAGTAATCTACCTGCTCGCCAATAAAGGCTAACAGCCAGAAGAATAAATTCATAATACCCTCTTTAATTTCTAGCTGAATAGAAATCTTTAACCCGCCAACCGGCTTGCCAATAAAGGCTAGTTACCAGAAGGACAACATAACCGAACACCACTTTATACTTATATTTCTAATCGAATAGAAATCCTTAACATGTCAACCGGCTTGTCGCCAGAGGAACAACATAATAATCTACCATTTCTAACTGAATAGAAATCTTTAACATGTCAACTGGCTTACCAATTAAGGCTACTAGCCAGAAGCATAAATCCATACTACCACCTTTGATTTCTAAGTGAATAGGAATCTTTAACCTATCAACATTAATAATCATACATATATATCCAATATTTTCTAGCTGGCCAGTGAAGGCTTTGAGCCAACAATTTAAACCCTATATTTATTTCATTGCAGCCACTAGGCTACATTACATCAAAATGTGGAATACATCCAATACTAAGAAATATACATTTACATAGAAAATCCCAACATGGCGCGGGAATGTCTAATCCTAATTAGACACTTAAATCCATTAAAATCTTAGCAATCATCTTCAATAATGGTTTAATCGGCACAAAATAAACAACTGAGACATAGTATTAGACAAAATAAACATTTTAAAGAGTACGGTAATAAAAATTCAACTTACAATAGGTTCGAACAATTCCCACAATCTTTGTCAAATCGCCACACAATAGCCACTGGCCACTTTACAACAAAGGCATCACCGGATATGTTTAATTACTCCCCTCTTATTTATACTAATTGACCGGACGTCCCTGACCGCTAACCAGAAATTCCTTTTTTAACTACCCTAACATTGCCTTATTTCCGGTCAATCTGTGCTAAATATTATTCTAAATCTCCTATTGCTAAATATCTACAAACTTACCCTATGTACAACCCTATATTAAATTAAACTACCAAGAAAATCCTACCTATTACTTTAATTAATCTAAATGGATAAAAACCAAATTAAAAATAATTGGAAAAAGAAATCTGAAAAATGCCATATGGTCTAGCGACTTAAACCCATTTCGGGGCTTTTTAAAAATATAAAACAATACTTATATACATAATGTTTACACCAAACTGTCACTCTAAAACATCTTTATATTAAAGACACGAGAGTGTATTTAAGTAAGCCCTAAATTATTTGTACTTTCCCAAAACGTTAAGAGCCTCACGCACAAACTACATACATTCACAACACACTGGACAATGAAATATTTTATGAGGGACAAAGTAATTGATAAACCACGCCTCGACTTCTTAGTTAGATAATTTGGTTTAGAAATTTATGCTAGGAAATGTAATTAATATTTTAGTCGTTCGGGAATGTATTCTAGTTTTTAAATACATATAATTTAGCATAGTTATATTGTTTAGTTATTTAGACATCTTTGTTTTAATGTTATAACAAATACAAAAGATAATTTAATGAAGGACAAAGTAATTCATAACCCTCTCCTTTCTCTCATTCAAAATCACTGACCCTTAAAAATCACCGACCTACATATACTTCTACAAAAATGTTAATACAACTTTAAACTCTTTTGATAATCATAAAAAACAACAACTTGTAAATATAATTAAGTCATTTTAGATAGATTATAAGAATTCAGTTAATTTAATTTAAATTTGAAATACAAAATAAAAACCGAAATTTTACTGGTATGTGTGAAATATATTGATGTTGACTGGCCAAGTAAGTATAAAGTAGTCCAAATTATAAAAAAAAATGTTCATGTATTTTTTGTACTTTTTTGAGAAACAAAACATGATGGGAATTTTATTGAGGTCCCCTCGACTTAGTTAGGGTAAATGGCTATTCACTGTTTTCTTAAAATAGAAAATACGTTGTTATTTTCTAGCTTTTTTGTCACTTTGAGTGAAATTTACAAACTTTCCCAAAGTTTGGTCAGTTTTCCAAAACTTTAACTCTTTCGCTCCAGAATTATTATTGATTATACATGAATTTATTTTATTTATTAAAAAAAAAATAACATCAAACAAAAAAATGAGAAGGAAAGATAATACATACCCATGTTTTTTCGTACTTTGAAGTTTTTATAGAAGACTTCAGGCTCATTGATTTCTGCTCTAAATTTATTATAATCCATCACTGTTTTCAGCTTTCCCTCACGGCGAAGTTTTTCCTCAAGGCCCACAATCTAGGGAAACAAGTTGTAATATACAATTAAGTTGCATTCATTAAGTCTTTTAGAAGATGTTTTTTACCCTACCTTGTCGGGATGGTACATTTCATGTTAATGCTATGCTGGAATAAATGGAAGTAATTTGAATTTGTCTATGTATTTGTAATAAAATGTAAAGGTTAGAAAGAGTGTTTTTTTTCTTCATCTTTTTCAAGGGGAAGCAACTTGGTACCTTGTTGTATTCAATCATAAAAGTTGTGTGGACTTCAAGTGGTGTAATTTATTGAAAACTTAGCAAAAGGAAATATTTCTTTCATGAGCGTAGGATACAATAATGTTCTTTATAGAAGGAGCGTCTGTAATAGGCCTATATACGATAAGATTAAAGTTGTTATGAATGTTCATATATTATATGTTTCTGCCCCCGCCAACACCACACAGTAGCTTAATATGCTTCATGCCGCTTAGAGTTCTAAAAAAAATTGTTCATAAGGCAATAGTTGTGAAAGGCAGAGTGGTGGATAAACAAAGAGAGGCATTGTACATGGGCTAGAAATTTTACATTTTAATGAACAACTTTCACAATTGTATTTTGTATAGAAGAAATAAGTTTATAATTTAATATGTAAAGTTGAGTCTTGCCAGTTTAATTGTGTAAGAAGGATAAAGTATAGCTGGCACAATGGACAGCAGCATTAACGTTCCTTAGTTGCTGTCTGGTAATCATTTATGTTGGGTAAAATACAAGATTAGAACTCAAGAATTGCAAAATGGTTTACCACTGATCAACTGCAAGATAACCTAATCATATAAGCCTGGGGTCGGCAACCTAAGGCACGCATGCCGGCGATTTTCAACCGCACGCGAGAGACCTCTAAGAGGTGTTTTTTAGTGATGAAAAAAAAACATTTTCCGGGTCTAAAAATGGGGAGAACTGACAGTTAAAGCCAATGTTTCTGATTAACAGAGCAACATATTTCATAGAGTTAAATGCATTTACAAGGATGGGGTAAAACATCACTTGAACTGATAGACCACTGGAATGGATTTGCATACATCTTGAGTGTAATCAATTTCAAAACAGCTATATGTACTTCCCTTTATAAAGGCACATATTAAGATAGATCGTTTTTTTTTTTCAGAAGCACATCGAAGCACTCAAAGCGGAGTTTACTAAACAAAGGCAAAACTTTCATGGACTCATTTTTTCATACCACTTCAACTGGCTTGATCTTACTACAACCTTTGTAGATGTAGATGTTTTTTTAAGTGGAGGGATAAAGGCAATTTTAATATGCAACCAGTAGAATTTTTAACATTTAAAAAACATTGAAACGTGTCAATTTGGGGGAAAATCTGGATGGAAGCTGCTTAGGAAAGTCATCTGCTATTCTCAACTGCTAGGCATCTTATCTTATCTTATACATTACAGACGCTCCTTCTATAAACAAGATTATTGCGTCCTACGCTCATCTGTGGTCCGAGTCTAGTCTTGCATTTTTATTAATGTTTTAAATGATGTTAAGCTATTGGTTTTCCTGGTTTATTCAGGCGACCCATTCCATGCCCGAATGCCACTCGGGAAGAAAGAGTACTTATATGTATTTGTTCTTGCATAAGGGACAAGGAAAGTGTTTTTGTCTTTATGTTTATCTGAGCTTTGCAACAGGTTGTTATTGTGTTGTATTTCTAGATTAGAGTTTAATGCCTTATGTATTATTACTACTTTATTCTTTGCCCTTCTGTCCTCTAGTGTTTCTAGGTTTAGTGATTTTACTAATGGTGTTACTCTTGTTAATTGGGAATATTCACTAGTTATCCTACTTACACTTAGTCTTGTGAACAGTATTAATTGCACATTGAAGCTGTGTTAAGCACTCAAAGAAGTCACTTACACTTCACTAACTCAGAAATTACTAATCTGCCATCATAAATGAGTGAAGAGAATTCAAGATTAGGCGCTCATTAATTGATTCAGACTAATTACATTTAAAAGAGTTTTTATAATTAAGCATAAATATTAGTAATTGTGAAACAAATTTTGTTTTTTGTAATATTATTTAGTATAAGGGACTTTTTCATAGCATTATATCATGCAATTGTTGTAATAATTAATGCTTAAAAGATTAACTCTTTAAGGTTAAATGGACAAACAATTAAAGCAAGACATAATGATTTACACTGTATAACGTAAATTAATTTTATACCTCTAATAATTAAATCTTGTAATGAATACCATAATGCTGGATTTTTATTAAGAAATAATAATTAGTCAGTAATATTTATTATATTACAAAATATAACTTGTTTGGTAGGCCCCTATCACTATAGAATCAAATTTAGAAACTTTATTTTTATAAAAGGGAGATAATTAGCCCGTTTTATTTGCGCTAATATTTCTAATGCTATGTTTAATTTTTTTCTTTTATAAAAGGCTAAATAGTCTACAACATATAACTTCATAATGACCAAACTGTTAAAAGTAGTTGAAAATTATACAAATATTATATGACTGAAAAAATATTGGCACATTTTCTAAACATTACATTAACTACTTAGTTTGTATAATGACTACGTATCAATTCCACTTAACCATAGTGGCACACAAAAGTTCTCTGCAAAAGGTTAAACAAATTAATAAAAAAACTTAGTTAATTAAACTGAGTACAAAGTATAGACTATAACATACATGGACTGCTTGCTATAGTATTTCTGCTATATGATGACTCGAAAGACTGCTTTTCGGAATTCCTGATTCGTATTATTCTTTGAACTTCCGTTTTATTGAATCGCTTTGATTTTCTCAATAAAAAATTGAAATAAAAATCAAAAGTTCTATACAGCGGAAACATTTAAGAAACAAGGAGGTGCGTAGAAGTAATTTAAGACAACCTTATTGGTTGCGCAAGGAAAAAAAAGTTGATAAAAGATTTAAAAATAGAGCAAGCGGTCCATCTTATTTTAGCCTATAGTACAAAGTATTATATCTTGATCTTGATAACCAAATGATTAATAATGTTTACAAAATAGTTACCATAAATCTGAAAGTTTGGTAATAACATTTAATTTTGTATTGGGTATAAATGCAAATAAAAAGGATAGTTATCATAAACACGTTATTTTTTTTTTAAAATGCTTTAACGATCTTCTCTAAACATTTCCTTTGCTTTTGGCCTTGGTCTTGCTACAGACTTAAATGAATTGTCTTATAAAAAATAATAAAACAAGTATAATAGAGCAGGTTGACTTTTAGGCTGTTGGCACGCTGAATTATTTAGAAATCCTAGTTTGGCACACCATTAGCAAGAGGTTGCCGACCCCTAATATAGGCTATAGGCTAGTTGGGAAGAGTACAAAACAAGTAGGCATTCAGAGTTCAGGGCTCATTAAAAGAGAATAACAGTTTAGAATGCAAGTGATAAGAACGACTTCATCATATATTCTTAGTTTATTCACCAACTTAAGTTCTAAACAGGATTTTTGTTTAAAACTTATTATAACAGAAATGTAATAAACAGTCACTCACATAGTACAAGTCTGTTTTAGGAACATAGCTAGGTGGCGGTGTTTGATCCAGAGTGTGCCGCTCTAATCTTTTCTTAACTCTGTGTGTCTCCATCCTCTGAAACAATATATGACATGGAGCTGATTTAGGCTTCTGCATCAACTTAAACAATAAAATAGCATTCATCACAATTTTAGAGGAAAGCAAGTCAGACCAAATCGATCCATAGGGCCGGTGAACCAGCATTCACCAAATTTTGTGGCCACGGCATACTAGGTGATTGTGTGGCCAGCACAATGCCCAGCCACCTTTACTTTACCCCATCTAATGTCAGGTGCACATTAGAGAGATGGGTAGACTCAGGAACGCCCTCCACTGCCGGGAACAAATTCCAGCATTCACCAGGATTTGTACCCAGAATCTTCAGTACACCAGCTGAACGCGCCGCCAGTTGGCCACGGTACCCGTGATTTAGGCTTCTGCATCAACATAAACAGTAAAATGGTATTCATCACAAATTTTAGAAGAAAGAACCGCGCCCAAAATATGTTTTTTATAGGAGCAGTAGTTCATTCACATTGTCACTCTGAAAGTCCACCTAGAGTTTTTGACAGAGCCCTTAATTAAGCCCCTCTATGTAAGCGGGTTAGCAGTCAACTGCAGATCAAGAATGTACAGGTGCCTATGAACATTAATGTAATAGTCATGGAATGCTTCTACAACTCATTTGATTTTTTTTTTTGTAAAGCGAAGTATAAGACTATGTTGGTTAGAATGCTAGAGAAGCAGAGATCACCTGTTTTCCAGGCCACAGATTTCAAGGGGATTGTGTGCTCAGCACATTGCTCAGGTGCCTTTGCTTTTCCTAACTATAATGTCAGGATCTCAAAAGTGAGCACAACTTTACACAGTAAAACTGTCTTTAGTTTACAAATAGCCCTTAATCAATCTTCTGGACTTAAGTTTCCTAATTGCCTATAATATCAATTTTCTGACTTAAGTTTTCTGGTTGCCTATAGCAGGGGTCGGCAACCTATGGCACATGTGCCACACAGAGGGATTTTCAGTGGCACGCGGAAGAAACACTAAAGGCAATGCAGGCCTCTTCTACCAGAAATTGAGTGCTAGAGTAGTATGACTTTCAAGCTTTTGGCACGCAGACTGAATTAGAAATCCTGCTTTGGCACGTTAATTATCAAAAGGTTGCCGATCCCTGGCCAATAATCAATTTTACTATTATACCTCTTTGGCTTCTTGCTCTTCTCTTTGCCTTTTTTTGGCTGTGTCAATAGCCTTGAGCTCCTCTCTTTGCCTCTGCACCTTTGCTGACAAGAGTGCATTGTATTCCTTGTAGTAGTAATCTCTAAGTCTGTATATATCTTGCACCAGCTGAAGGCATTGCTGAAAACAAAGCAGAGAAGAACTGCATGAAGACTTGTGTTGAGAGAGCATTAGATTTATGATGTTAAATGCTCATATAGCCTACTGAAACACTATAAATTGAATCATTAAAAAAAAAGTAGGCCTATCTCATAAATTAAAATAATTATTGACTTGAAAATGAGGAATTTCATAAGATAAGAATAATATGAGTGTTAACCAAAGACTATTATAAGATGGACCACTTGCTCTATTAAAAAGCTCATTAGTTATATTGCAGCCTACGGTTTGTAGTTTGTAGGCTACTCAAGTATTCCTGTGCAGTGATACCACTCATTGACTTTTTTTAGAGAATACATCGAATTTTGGCAATGGATTAAAAATCGAAATGCACATATGTCTATACTTATTTTGTTGCAATTGGGTAAAGTTGAAAAAATATTAGGGGGAGCACAAAATAGGACACAGAGACCACTGAGCTATATTTATATATATATAATATATATAGCTCAGTGACAGACTTTAATATAACTTGACTTTTCTGGGTTGTTTTTTAGGAGCTAAACTGGGCTATTCTGAAATTTTATAGCGGTATCATTGTTGTGTAAATAAAAAAGTAGACACTGTAAACTGTATCGCAAGGTGCTGTCGATATTAACCGACAATTGAAACCTAAAAATGTAGACAGTCTGTAGATTTAAAACAATAATGCCCGGTAGCTTTTGTGCTATTGTTGGATGCCCAGCAACTTCTTCTCGACACAGAGGCTTGTCTTTTTTTAATATTCGACGCCCCGAAAATGTAGAATGGGAGGAAGCTCTTGTCCGTTCTGTAAACAGAGTGGATCAAGGTTTCAAAAAAGAAAAAGCCAAGATATGTTCCAGACATTTCCTTGAAAAATGTTTTAAAATTACCGAAACAAATACGGGTAAGTTACACTTTACCTAAGTCTAAACTTAAACCCTTAATAATTTGTTAAGAAATAAAAATGGTGGGCCTATCCTATCATAATTTATTATGATAGTGATGATTGATAGAATAATTATTAATAATAATAATAGCCTCTCACACTCTTCTGATATTTGAGTAGGCCTACTGATTATTGAGTCATATCGTACTCATATCCAAGGCCTAACCTACTAAGGCTAGGCTATGCGAACATCAGGCTTATTTCATTTAAGTGTAGGCCTAATTACCTAATTAAATTAATATTGTCAAGTAGCCTACATTTATTTTAATTTATATGATCGGAGTGGCAGTTCGGACCGGTAAAACCTGAGTATTCCTGCCTCACGAAAAGTAGGGTTCTAATACATTCCAACTGAAATTTTGTTCACGTGGAGCTATTGATAAGTGTCTTAGGAAGAGCGTCAGACTATAAAAATAAAAAAAATAAATTCATTTGTATTGTCACTTGTGTTTACAATAAGGCTTGTGACGTCACACATACATAAATAAACTCTGCCGCGCTTCCTAAGACAATAATCAATAGCTCTGCGTAGCCTACTAAAATTTTCAGTGGGAATTTCTTAGAATTGATACCGTAAAGGGAAAAGGGGCGAAATAGCACAAAATGTGTAAAAAAATATGAAATAACCCAAACAATATTTATTTGACTGCCGCTGGCCGCCATGACATTTACGTCACACTACCTGCTTTTGTCATGGGGGAACGACATTTTTTACAAAGCTTACTTTCAGGAATCAGTTTAGTTTATGGCTGTATAAAAATCTAAAGAAGCGGTCCTCGTCCTGGAACATGTCTCTAAATTTACAGTAACTCCCGCAGTTAGAACACATGTTAATCGAATGAACACTATCAACATACAGATGCAGGGACAGCTCCTGTATCCTCCATTGTTAGAGCAAAAGTGACTGGTACAGACCGTGTCTTACCTTGACCGTTGTTATAGCACGGGTGGTCGGCCTTTCGACCGTGTATCGCACGGACCGCCCGTGCGATATTGCATTGTGGGATCAAAGAAATACAATTTTTCAACAAATAAACAAACACAAGGGGACGTAACAAAGTTTTTATCTCCAAAACATAATTTCCAAAGGAGGTAGCTCATGTTAAATTTACAACACACAATTTCAAAGGAAGGCAATTTTTTTTAATTTAAAAAATCGCAATTTTTAACATTTCAACTTTTTTTTTAAAAAATCACAGAAATGGAACCGCTCACTAAAACCTCGATTTCTGTATTCAGAATAAAAAGATCTTTAAAGTCCCATATTACTTAGAAAAATTCAGTGAGGCAATTAAACCAAAGTATAGCCCCATTTAATTCTAAAGGGACCCGGGTCCGAATAGTCGCAGCCTTGTATGATAACATATCATTTTAAGTATGTTTTTAAAATGACTTTTTATAGCCTATAATTTATAATTTAATCAGAATGTGACTATAATACTATAATTAGATCTAGGCCTATATATGTAAATTATATCACTAACATAACACTTTTTAATTAAATTTAAATTAAATATAACTTATAAAATGTTCTAAGAAAAACTTTCACAAATATTGATTTTAGGCAAAGGATTACAAAGAATCCTGATAACTGGAAGCCTTCCAACAGAACATATGCCCACACAATCTAGGCCTATTGAGAGCTCAATGCACCCTGAAAGGAAACCACCGGTAATTAGTAATGATATCAATTAAGTAAATTAAATCAGCAATATGAAAAATGCAGATTCATTTTGTAATATTTTAGAATATTTCCAAATAATCCAATAAGGAACTTTCAAGCATGTGCTACTAAATCATATTTCAGACATGTCTTTATATTAAGTAATGGAATACATTTTTCCATAATATATTTTTTTTTAATTTTTTACAGGAAAATATAAGTGTTTCTGTTAAAGTTGAAACATTTAAGTACAATACTTTTACTGAAGTTGTGAATGCAGCCTCAGGTGTCCTGCCAGAGCCATGGAGGTTGATCTTTACAAGTACAGAGAAAGTCATAATTGCTACATTCACTGAGAATTTTGATGTAAATTTAAAGGTTCTTATTGAGTCAAATTTTAACACCACCATATATTGTAGAGGTCTTCAAGCTCAAGCCCATACTTGCAGTATTGAGAGTATTCCACTGAACATTCTCCTTACTAATTTTATATCATTGCACATTTGTAAAGGGATTGAGGATGCACATTTACAAGAGCTCGCACAATTTCCTTCTGACAAAAAAATGCCTTATTACAGGCATGTGTTCTGCTTTACTGATGAAGACAACTTGATTTTGAAATCAACAATAAAATCTGTGAAGTGTGAAGTTCTTATGACAGAAAACGAAATGCTGTGTGATCAGTGTATTTATACAAAAATGCTTTTAAATAAAAGACTGAAAACTAGTGCAACTAAAGATATTTCTCTTAACACTCCTCTTCATTTAGTGCCTCATGGTAAGCTTACAGATGAGTTGAAAAAACTCAGAAAAGAAAACACAAAGCTGCAGAATGAAGCTAAAAAATTCAAAAATGAACCTACTAATGAAAGTCCTCAATTGCAGGAGTCCATCTTAATGGTTATGAATACTGAGGGGACGTCCATTAATTACGTCAACAGTTTTTAGGCAATGGTTACTCCTACCCCTTGTCAACAAATACAAAACTTTCAGACTGATGTCAACTGTCAAACTGATGGGTAATGAATATACAAACGCAGGATGTATGTCCATTTTTCGATTTTTTTTTTTTAAATAAAAGGTAATAATGTTGACGTCAACTTTTCTTGACCCCCCGCCCCCCACATGTCAACAATTGTCAAACTTTTTTCAGACCCCCTCTCCTATTTTGTTGACACAGTTAATGGACATCCCCTGATACAACAATGGATTGATTGAACAAATTATTTTGGACTGAGCAGATTAAAGCTTTTAAATGCAAAGAAAACGGTATGCGTTGGTGTCCCATGATGATGAGACTGACAATACTAATTCATGGTAGAAGTCCATCTGCATATAACACTTTAAGTACAACAGGTGTTTTTTGCAGCTTCCTGGCTAAACAACACTTAGATAATAAGAGAAGAAAAAATATAATGTCTGAACTATGTCTTTTATTAAACTTTTAAATGGCTGTCATATTTTTTATAGTCAGATAACATTTCATCATATATTTTATCATATTTAAAATATATTGTATACCACTTGGTATTCGTAAATGTAATTGATTGTGAAATGATTTTAATTATAAATAATTGTTGTGTATTTATATGGTGTAATGATTTAAACAATTTAATAAGCATATTCATTGTTAAAATTACATTTACTTTTTATTTAATGTTCAGATTAATGATAAAAATGAAGATTAGAAAGTTAAAATATTATTATTAAGAAAATATTGATAAACTTGTTCATTTTGATTATAATAACACAAATCAGAAATACACAAAATGACAATGAAATATATTAATTTTATTTAAAGGAAGGTATTGTTATTTTTAAGTTATTGATAATTGTTACAATACAAATAACTAAAGTACCGGTATGTTCATTTTATATATCTCATAATTTATTTATCTTGTGTTTTGAATCATCAATCATTCAAAGAAAATGTAAAAACTATTAGCAATTTAGACACATGACACTATGTTCACTAATAGCCAATATTCATAACAGATATAGATTTATGTTCTTAAATCACTAGGCCTAATGAATTATTTATTTCAATCAATATTTTTATCATACATTTTTTAACAAAACATGGATATATAAAAAAAATGTACGTGTTCACAATTGCGCATTCATTATACATAACAAAAACATTAAAGGACAAAAGTATAAAGAACCACTAGGACATATAATCTCCTATAGCTAAAAACATTTGATAAAGTGTTTTTACAGTAATTATCAATAGTATCCCATGGAAGGTTAAAATTGAACCACCTAGTAGGGATAGGGTTAAGTGAAGTGAAATGTATTTAAAGCATTACAGCTTTGTAAAAAGAGAAATAATTACTATGTAGCCTACATTTTTGACTTTTTCAAAGTTTTACTTAAGCCTTTTTCCTTTAGAATTCTTTTTTTAAATTAGACTTCATATGAACTCTTTGCATTTCTGGTGCACTCTAACTGTAAAAAAGCATTTTATAATACCATGAAGCACATTTTTTTAATCAACTCTATAGGGCAGTTGCAATCACATGACAAAAAGCATGTGATTTTTGTTTACTTTGTGTAGTGGTGTACAATGGCCGCTGTATTAATAAAGTTTCATATAGGCTCAAGCTTTTTTTTAAAATGATGTTTTGTGTTTTAAGTTTTATTAAGATTTAAGCTGTATTAGGCCTATTATCATAGACAAAGATCATAGACAATGTGAGCCTATTAGTGCCTTGACTATATATTCACCAAAGCTATCAATTGGCATGGTAGCTGCCCTACTTCGCCATTAGCCCATTATTTAACCTAGCCTACGAAACATTAAAAGTGTAGGCCTATAAATTGGGCGTCAAATGTTGAAAATCGTTGGAAAAATACCATGTCAGGCTTTCTCTTGTACTAGGAAGATGGTCTACTACTATTTACCTCCGTATTTTTTAGTAGGATAGCCAATATTCAGATGTGAATTTGGCATGATAAAGAACAACTTCGCCATATTTGTTCCTCGAGTGGCTTCTATTTACAAATGACGTCACTAAAAAACGTACGCTCCGCCTATTGCAAACGCTCTATTGTCTCCTTTCTGTACATTGCCTCATATGTACAACTACTGAGGTGCTATTAACAACAGGCTTCAGCATAAAATAATTCAAAAGAAACATTTTTTTTTACACAGATTTGAGTTATCTAAAAATTGTTTCTCAATCAATAAATACATTTGTGATTTTAGGTGACAATTTTACTAATGCACCTCTATCAAGTACTTGAATCCAAGGATTTTCTATACAAATGGATGTTTGTTGCTCATTTGAATCGGCTTTAAAATTATTAAAGCAATCCAATATGTTCAATTTTTCAGTCTCATCTACTAAATGATTGGCTTAAAAAAAAAAAATTATGCATGACATACCCTCCAATATATTGAATAATATATTTTTCTTTATAAGTTCTGAAGTATTTATTTTTTTAGTCATTTTTTTTTCATTACTTTGTTCTTCTAACTCATAATTTGCATTCACCATAAATTCCATAGCTTTTAGGCATATCCACATGGCGTATCTCTTTGATGATAATTCTTCCACTTCTGTGACTTTTCAAATGGCTTGTTGGAACCAAACAATTACCGGTATTCATAAAATCCAATGCATTCAGTAATTGTTTTCCTGAAAAAAAGAATAAAATGAAGTAAATATTATTTATGAATATGAAAATTGCCTATTTTAAATTCTCTAAATGCATTAAAATTATACCACATGTTCTAGCCAATATTTTAAAGATTTATTATTTCTTACTTTTTATAATACTAATACCATTAATAGATGGTGCAGTTATATTAGCAGGCTGCTGAAATACCTCAGCACAATCATCCTGAAACAAGATTAAAATAATATAATAAAGGTTATAATACAGTGGTTCCCAACATTTCTTATGCCGTTACCCCTTTATAAAGCTTCCCCCAACCATATTTTTTTATTTTTGTAGCTAGTTGCTACCTTATAGACTCTTAACTCTAAACACAAACAAGTAAAAAAAATAATAATACAATTGTGACGTTTTAATTGAAATAAAATTAAAATGTGTAATATTTTTTTTACATAACTTGCGTAGACCTAAACATAATAATTATGATATAATCATATTTTATTCTTATACTATTAGTGCATACTTCTTCAATCATCTTTATTTACAAGTAATGAAATGACATAATAATTATTACATTTTAAAATTTACCTCCAGTATTCCTTTTAATTCATCGACAATATCTTGCTTATCCATAGTTTTAGGTCAGTCAGTAAGAAGTAAAAATAAAAGTGTGATTAAATAAAGCGGAAGTTGGCAGTACAAATGGGAATCGAGAATTCCAAAAAGAAGTCATTCGAGCCATCAAATAGCAGAAATATTAAAGCAAGCGGTCCGTCCATCTTATTAAAGTTTTTTATGTTAACTTATAAGGTGTCTTAACGTTTCACATGCCAGAGATATCTTTATTAAATGTTAAGTAGAGTTTTTTTTTTTACAAAAAAAAATTATTATTTTATAGCCAGATAAATATTGATTTTATGTGAATGGAAACATAATAAAAATGTGCATTTTAAAAACTTGATTGATTTATGTTTAATTTCACCTCATCTCTTTCTTTTTCTTTCTCTATAGTCCGCTCTCGATCGTAATCATCAAATTTATTTGATTCTTCCTGTCTTTGGATTGCTTTTCTTCTCTCTTTCTCATTTTCAATTACCTGCAGAGAAAGTCATGAAAACTGAAAATTAAAATGGGGGGCATATCTTCTCAACTCTTGTACATTTCCACACTAAAAACGTTTAACAATTTTTCATGTAGAATATCACGTTTCTAAATCCAGATTATAATTTAAATTGTATGTGTAATCTCCCATCTATGCAATCACACAATATATATATATATATTCACTAAAAACTACTTTCTCTTACAAAAAATAAAATAAAAATGTTCGTCTGCATCCAAACAGTGAAAAAGAAAATTAAAGATAATTTTTCATACGTATAACTATAAATGCAGTTTATTTAATGATATTTATAATTAATATTTGTGAAAAAGAAAAAAAAATAGATGAATATTTTTACAATTTACCAATCAAAATGTTGGCCTCTTAGTTATAGTTCTAGAGTTTAAAAGACAACAACATTATCACAGTTGTCTAATTTTTGAAGGAAAAAAAGATTTTTACAATAAAACATTGAACCTAAACAGGTTCTTTGTCTTTATCTTCAAATATAGTGATAGAGGGTATGATAGGACATAAACTTTTATTTTCAATAGACAAATAAGTAAAAATTGTTTTCTCAATTTGTTCCCTCTTTATATTCCATAAGCTATTAGCTATCATTAATGTTTAAGATAAAGATTTCGACTATATGAAGCTTTTTACCATTTTGGATAGTTTAATAGGCGTTTTTGACAACATTAAATTCTTGATCTTCAATATTAATTTTATTAAATTAGGCCTACATACTCTCTGTTTGTAATCTACTGGATCTACCTTTCTTATTCTTTCAGCTTCCAGGTCTTTAAATCCATATTCTGTCAACAAAGGTGGTAACGTTGGTTGACTGTATGGTCGTTTGTTTTTTTTCAACTTGGTTTTCTGGTTGGAAGCTAATCGCTGTTCTCTTTCGGAGCCGATTTTGTTCATTTTTTTATAATGCCTAACTTATAAATCTATAAACGCTTTGCCTTTAGCTTAGTCTATAAGGAAAGTTGTATCTATCAAAGTTTTTGAAATTTTACTTTATTACCAACAACACTAAGCCAATATATACCACCCAATTATGTTTTTGTGCATGTTAACTTTAGCATAAAAAAAAAACGTTATTATGGTTAGCGCCATTTCGGAAACAACGTTGTCATGGCTACAGCACTGAGCTATATATATTAAGTGGTCTTAGGATTGCCAAGGAAGACTACGCAAAAAACAAATCGCTTAATATTAATTATTAATCTATGTTTTTATTTAGTTTAATTGCTTATAATGCCTTAAAATTAAAATCCATTGAAATTTCACATAGATAAGATAATATTAGTTGGATTATAAGTTTATAAGATTATAAGTTGGATTATATCTTTTGCATGTTGTTCGTCCCTCATTTCCGAAGATGACCACGTCTACCAGTCGCTTTGTGGCCTCTTTGGTGGCCTATCAGTCCTAGGCGGGCCCTGAAGGATCTGTTGCAGGTTGCAGGTAGCCTACTGCAGACAAAAGATGCGGTCGTGGGGTCTGGCAGCGCCTTGCAGGTCTGCTTGCCTTTTCTTTCTGCTCATTTTTGTTCGCCCTGGAGATTCTGTTATATTCTGCCAGCTGTGTCCCGGACGACACGACATTGCGCCACCTGCTTCTATCGGTCGCCAGTTCTTCCCATCTATCTGGGTCTACGTCGAGTGCTTTCAAGGTTGCTTTCGAACTGTCTTTGAATCTTTTTTTGGCCGCCGGTTCTTCTTTTCCCGTGTGCTAGCTCACCAAGTAGGAGCTTTTTTGGCAATCTGTGGTCCGGCATTCTAACTAGATGGCCAGCCCATCGCGCTTGGGATTTCATAAGCTGAGTCTGGATGCTGGATGTGCATAGAACCAGCGTAAGTATGCGTAGGCCTATATAGACTACCATCAATGAATGAGCAAGAGAATATATCTCTAGGCTAGGTATTTTATGATAAAATTGTCTAAATGCTTTTATAACAATCAAACCTATTTGGTAAAAGGGAGCTTAGTTCACAGATGGACAAACTCACAAACAAAAAACGTCTGAAGTGAAATATAAAAAGTTTATTAAGTATAGATCTATAGATCTATATAAATAGGCTATGTCACTAATCCATTTTTAATCCTAGGGAAATTTTTTTAAATACATAAATGAGTAAGCTACCTGAAAAGTGTGCGGCAGACAGATAATTGGTACATTTTAATGTCAACTTTTAAACAGATAAAGCAAACATTTTGAAATTTTCAACAGTAAGAGGCCTACATTAGTAAATAATAAAATATGCTATAGTCTAGGTCTATCAACTAACCAATTAGGTCTAAGATTTACAAAAAAAAAATGAAACAAATGGTTGAAAAAAAAACACATTTAAAAGTGCAGCTAACGGAAAATTATTAGATTAAAGCTAAGTTTTAAACAGTTAAAGCAAACATCAGAAAATTTTCAACAACAATACACTACCGAAATAAAATAATATGTTATTTTAACTACTTCTTATTTTGGAGACCACGTTAGGACCGAGAAAGGAGTCCATAATTTAACTACAATTAAAATAAAAAATCACAAACATGAATTATAAACAGATGACAGTTTCACTTTAGGTTTTTAATCCAGGTCTTCAGTGAAGATTTCAAAGCCGGCACAGAAGGGACAGTGATGGAGGCCTGGTCCAGTATGTTCCACAGTCTAATGGCTGACGAAAAAAAAAAGACTTTTCGTAGACGTCGGTGCGTGTGTGTGGTACATGCAGTTTGATCTGATGACCTCGGGTAGAGCGGGACACCTGTTGGATGCGACCTGGCTGTGTGGACATTTCCACGTGGCGGTTCATGATCTTGTACATAGTGGTGACCTTGCGGTGTTATAGGGGCTCGAGTTGGAGTTTGGCCACCAAAGCAGAGGCGCTTGTTTTAAGGCCGTAGTCCTGTACGATACGACGTGCCGCTCGACATTGGGTCATCTTCAACTTAGATATCAGCCTAGACCAACCCGAAAGGACGATCGAAAGCATTTTTTTTTGGATCTAGAAGCATGAGACCCTTTATGCCTATATTAACCCTTACAGTCCCGGGCGCTTATATAGCGGAACTGAAGGCAGCACAGATAGAAGTAGGTCGGTACGGGAAGGGTTAAGCTTCACTACCCTCATAAGTCATAATTTTTTCGTCATAATTTGAGCTTTACCTTTGTATAAAGCATTTTAAAAGTTTGAGTTTGGCCAGCGAATAATCCGTTAATTTATATCTCTTAAACCTGGGGGGGGGGGGGGGGGGGGGGAGGAAATAAGTCTTCCTTGATATTATATGCAGGGCCGGCCCTAGGGTTGCCTGTGCCCCATACAAGCTGAGCTTTAACGCCCTTTGTAAATATAAATAATTAAAACATTAAAATGATATAATGTATATATATATATCAAGAGAGAGAGATAGATAGATAGATAGATAGATAGATAGATAGTGGCTAGATAGATAGATAGATAAGTAGATATAGAGAGATATTAGATAGCTATATAATATACATAATTAATATAATTCGTTTCTTTTATTGACGATCTCAAAACATTTTTTACAGTTTAAAACACACATTTTTACAAATTTCTTCTATTCAAAGGCAGATTCCACATGAACTATTTTGGTGTATTAGACAGCCTGTAGGCCTACCCTTTTTTAATTTTTGTATTACTCTTGGCCTATCTCATCATAAGGGCTGGTCACCAGGTCGTTGTTACTCTTATCCACAATTTTTAGGTAATCTTCATCAATGCTTTCAGAATCACTGTCTATACTGTGGCTGTCCATTCTGTGGCTGTCCATTCTGTGACTGTCTCTTCTGAGACGGTCCATTCTGGCACGGTCCAATCTGCGACGGTTCATTCTTTTGCGGTCCAATCTTTGGTGGCCCATTAATTGACGGTCAACTCTCTCGAGGTCCATTCTTCGGCGTTTCATTTTTTGGCGGTCCAATTTGTGGCGGTCCATTTGTTCTCGGTCCATTCCTTGGCGGTCTATTCTGTGGCGGTCCATTCTCTCCTCATCATTTCTTGCAGACGGTGCTAGATCATAAAAAGATCAATGATATTATATACGTTAGTTTTCTAAGGGGTAACTTTATCTTATATTATTATTATCTTATATTATCTTACATGTACTATAAATTAGATTATTGCACCTTACGATTATCCATGGTCAGAGTCTAGTCTTGTATTTGGATTAGTGTTTTAACTGATGTTAAGTTACTGGCTGTCCTGGTTTGTACAGGCAACCCATACCATGCCCGGACGCCAATCGAGAAAAAATAGTACTTACTTGCATTTGTTATTGCATATGTAATTAGAATAGCCCCAATTTCAATTGTGCAAATGGATATTTAATGCTCTATACCGTAGGTTCTCAACGGGGGCGTTATCGCCCCCTCCGGGGGGTGGTGAGAAGCTTTAAGGGGGTGCTGACGTTCCCGTGGGCGATTGCGGGGCGGTGAAGGGCAAGTAGGCGGTACAAATGTACCCGATATAATTTGAAAACCTCAGTTTTTATAATCGATTCGTTTTTGGATGAAATGTGATGTAAATACAAGTGTTGCTAAATATCTGATATCCGCCAAACAGTAGGCCTACATATTATTATACTAATAAGAAATAAGAATCGCAATGACTTTTCGAAGAAGTATGGTCATTGTGGCCGGCTGGTCGTGTGATTAGTTCACCGGACTGTCAACCGACACGTCGCGCGTTCTATTCCTGTCGCCCTAAAATCTGCAAATAATGATATTTTTTATCTCAGTTTCACTGAGATGTCCTTTAATGCATTTAAGTCCACCACAAGTGCACTCCCATTATCGTTAAGCGGAATACATACGTAGTAATCATACAGACTGGGTAGTTATTGTCATGTTTAAAAATATACATATAAATTCTTTAGTCATAATATATTTATATAATTTTCAAATACTTTTTTACAGTTTGATCATTTCAAAGTTATAAATTGTAAGCCATTTTTTTTGTTGAAGAAAAAAAAAAATTAGAAATATTAGCACAAATGAAACGAGTTAATTATCTCCCTTTAATTAAACAATGTTTGCACATTTGATTTACTCATTCAGAGCCGGAAAAAGTTGTTGTTTTAATCAAATTTAATCGATAAAAAAACACCTTTTAGAGGTCTCTCACGTGCCATTTAAATTATTTTTAGACAGCTTTTGTGGAAAGTGGATTTTATGTTAATACCATTTAATTGGCTATCAAAAAAGAAAAATCAAGTTGCAAATAGTTAAGCGTGATTTTTTAAAGCCTCTTGTTTAGGTAATTTTTTGATCTATTAATTCTTACAATATGTTTTCTTTTCAGTTTTTTAAAGAAAATAAATAAGCACTCAAATCTAATCAGCATAAAAAAATTGCGGAAACTATATTGACCCTTTAACTTCATGAAGGGTGGGGGTAGTGGGCGCTAAAAAAAAAAGGTTGGGGGGCGGTGAGCGGACAAAAATTGTAAAAGGGGGCGGTGAGCCGAAGAAGGGTGAGAACCTATGCTCTATACAATGTAGTTTAGCCTATAAGTATAAGCTTAGTCATAATCCTATAAACAATATTTGCATCTCGATTGATACTAAAAAAGGGTTTTTGTTAGACCTAACGTTTTAAAGTTATACTCTTCCAGAGAAAAAATGATAATCAATTTTTTCTTTTAAAATGCCGATGTTATTGCACTAATTTAAAAATCATTTAGGTTATAAATATCTTTGAGTAGGCCTACTATTAGTGTATAGTATACTATTAGCATAGTGTAATTCATGGCACTGTGTAAGCATATAGTCTAATAATTAAGCTTATACATCTTCTTGTTTTCATCAAGTACCAACCGTTTATATCCATTCTTTGATAAGTAGTTGTATCGTTGAATGTAACATTTAATTGATCATAATTATTATCTCCTGGACGTGGCTTCTTTTTTCTAAGGGTAAAAAAATAATCAATCATGCAATAAATAAACAACTTTAAAACTGTGAATTAATGGTGTTTTTTTTTGGGTTTTTTTTTTAGTGTGCTAGCGTTACCACTTCTGTACACTTTACAATATTATTTCCGATGGCAACTAAAACATTGAGAAGGCGTAGTTCCTGTCACCTTCGCCCCCCCCCCCCCCCACCACTTAATCCACCGTTGCCCAATATTTGGTTTGTCATAAATTTAATCTGATTTAAGTCGAATAAAAATGTCATTGTTTTTTTTTCTAAATCAAGCCCTGTAGATTGCAATACGTTCAATAGGTCTATGTAATGCACAAACTATAAAGGAATGATGATGATGATGATGATGATGATTTATATAGCGCGCCTATCCATGCTATGTTAGCATGCTCAGTGCGCTCTGGTTCCACGTTTCAGTTGTGGATGTGCTAAAAACAAAACAAAAAACTATAAGCCTAGTTGAAGAGGAAGGTCTTTAAACTTCTCTTGAATGACTCTTTTTTTCTGGAATCCCTCAATGTCTGAGGCAATTTATTCCATAAATAAGGCGCTTTTAGGGCCTATCCTGTTCTCTTTGTACACTAGTCAGCTGGGCAGAATTGTTGAAAATCATGGAATTTCCCGGAAAACATTTGCCGACGACACAGAACTGTACAAGAGCTTCAAGCCTGATCCTTCTGCTTGCGGTGATGCTATTCGGGCTGTGGAAGACTGCTGTCTTACAGTAAAATCATGGATGGCAGCAAACAGACTCAAGTTAAATGATGAAAAGACAGAGGCAATTCTGTGTGGTTCTAACACCAGCCTCAGAAAGGTCGATATTGAATCAATCAAAGTTGGTGTCTCGGATATCCCCTTGTCCAACACTGGAATATATTGCAATATATAAAGTTCAATAAACAAGGTCAATTTTAAATTACAAGTCAGTCATAAAATATTGACTTGTAAAAGGGGCAAGGGTGTTAACTCTCAGCAGCAATACGGCCCATTGTGTTTTGTGTCTTTATGTATCTATGGATCGTGTTTTATAGAAGAACCGCTACTCTTGACTACTTTATTTTTTAAAGCAAGCTAAATTTAACATTTAACTTAACGCCTCTAATACGACGACTATTAATTATCGCATACTCACTTTTGATGTTCATAACAGATTCTTCATAACTAGGCCTAATCATGTAGCCTTTGTATACTTTTGAAATACCATACTATACTAGAAAGTCTCCTTTTAAAAACCCGGACGAGCCGAAGCTCTTGAGTCCGGGGCGTAACGCATTAGAAGTGAGTATAACTCTGTCGGGGCTCCAGCCACTCCACGGCACGCCAAAGGCGTGGCATGTCATGTAAAATGGAAGGTTCGTCGAGGTTGAAATAAATTGTCAAACACCAGCAAAAGCTATACTTGAAACAAGCCGAAAACATCATTTAATTAAAGAGTACTGCCGGAAGTAAACCAGAAGTTCACGGACACGATAACCCATGACCTATTGAAAAGGTCAAGCCTCATTAAGACTGGTCTATAAGGGCATGCAGTATAGCTCGTATTTTACTCACACAAAGACACGGTAGTATTTGTAGCTTACTAAAATGGCAGCTGAGAGAAACAGCACTGTTGTCACAGCAAGTGATACGGTGGATACCAGCAAGCCATTGGACGAGCCTGTGTTGGTTATTGCTCCATCGATTTTAGCATCATATTTATTCGCTAAGAGCAAAACAGAAAAAAAAAACATACATTAAATATAGCAACAAAAAAAAAGTGAAGATGCATTGACAAAGGAGAACCGTTTTATTACAAATAACGTAAAATACACGTGAATAGCAAACGAGTTTTAAGACCAATGGAGTAGAGTTATGGATAGGGGAGTACGTGTCAGCTTTAACCTTTTCAAGGACGACAACTTAATTTTCCAAAAGCTAGAAGTTGATAGCTCTAATATAAACGAGGGGTATGCAACCTACGAAACTCGTGCCAGATTTGGGCACGCGGAGCTATTTTCATTGGCACGCGGAAAACCCACAAAAAGGAAACTCAAGTCTCTTCTACAAGAAAATGCAGGATGAATTTTAACCCTTCCCGTACCGACCTACTTCTATCTATGCTGCCTTCAGTTCCGCTATATACGCGCCCGGGACTGTAAGGGTTAAGCTGTAGGCACGTTAAATTCTAGAAATTCTACTTTGGCACTCTGTTATCAAAAGTTTGCCTACCTATGATATAGAATATAGACTATAGAATAAAAAGATTTTTAAAATGCGCCCCCCCCCCCCGCCTAACATGTACTTTTTGCTCTCCCCCACCTTAAACTTTTCGTCCGACTACAGTGCTCTATTGGCCCACATTCAGCTTGCACTATTTACCTCGACCCCTTCCTTACACTATTTGCCCACCCCAGTACCTTGAAATGCTGTTGTTATTTTTTTTTTTTTTTTTTTTTTTTTTTTTTTTTGCTATCAGCCTAAATGAGTGGAGGTGTGCCATCATAAGAAATATTGAAAGCTACAGGCGCATTCTAAGGTCCAACAGAGCATCTCCAGTGAGAAAAAACACATACTTTTGTCAAGCAAGAAGACTTACCAAATTCATAGCTACACGAAATGTTCATTCTGTATCCTGAAGAAATAGAAGTATGATTTTAAATGTTAATAAAATAAACATAGATTAGTTTTTTTAATTCATATTAAAATAATTATAACCTTACAAATATGATATTTACATGAAATAGCATTACAATTCATTACAATTAATTTTACAATTAATTTTCGACATCTCCCTTATATATAAACATTAAAAAAAAAAAAAATACCAAACTTTATACTGAATCTGTATTGCTATTAAACAGAAGTTGATTTAAGATAGAAACATTTTTTTTGTCAATTTTCTATTATTATATAATCACGAAGTTGCCTTTTGCATCTACGGACTACGCATGTCCGTTCACTGCCCTATTTGTGACTTGTTACTATGGCCACATCAGTAAAAGTAAATAGGTCAAGAAACGATATACCTTTGATCTCTAGCCAGACACTTTCCGGGAGAAACCGTTTTTCTTTTATTGACAGCTTAATGATTACGAAAGAAGACGAAACAACAATCGGATCATCTAGTGGCCAAAACAAAGTGCTGTCGTCTGGAAAAATATTTGTGCTGAGAAAATACCAAAGAGTTTCATTTTTACTTTTAAAGCTGGTAATAATATATTTAACAAATTCCACAATTAAAGGGCAAAGACATTTTAAGCAAATAAAAGCTCTAATAATAGGATGCATGTATTGTCTATAAAAACAATGGAAATAACTAATTTATTCGTTTAAATTACCAATGCATATTGTGATTTGATTAGCTTTCCAGGATGTTGAACTGTGTTGTGTTTAAACGTTTTATGCTTAGGTGAAGTAGATAAGCGGATGCATTAACATAACTAAAAATATTTTAATTACTTATTACGGCATATTATATACACTTAGGACAAGTGATATTGAATAGTGCTATGGGGCTCTATACTGGTTTGCCATCGCATTAAATTTGGCTTTTTGAATTTAAGCGGACAGTTCCATGGATTCAACTTTTAGTAGACACACAAATGACAAACATATAAGCGTTCATAGATTGTATGTTAAAGTCGATTCAATGTTGTTTTTTTTACTATTAAATACCCAAAATCTCAATAAGAAAAATGAAGAGCAACAGATTCAATCTGGCAGCCGATAAGGCTTTATAATATTTCCTGTGATCGATCTATCGTCATAGATTGGTTGATGAGAAAAGCAACCATAAGACAAAGCAAAATGACACACATGGGGGCTAACTGCTCAACTAGAAGATTGTCACTTAGCTGATGCAGTAGCTAGTGGCCTCACAAAGGGAGGGAGGGAGGGTAACTTAGGGGGCATATGCCCGAAGGCGACACTTCTAGGGGACGGCAAATATAACCTAAATATAGCACTAAACAAAGCAGTTACAGTATGCAAAGGGGCGTCACTGAAACTTTTGCCCTGGGGCGCTTTATAGACTTGTGAGGGCTCTGACAGTAGCCCTTTTCTCACACTGCCTGATCGACAGAGGAAACTGCAAGAGTTCGCGAAACCTGTGGAGCTCAAGTTCAACTTAGCAAAGAGAAAAGTGACGAAACCAAAGATGGACCACTTGTTCTATTTTTAGAGCTTAAGTGTTGCTTTTTCTCCGTGCGCAGCCAATAAAGCTGTATTAAATGACTCCTAAACGTGCCTAAAGACTTCTACTGTAGACAACTTTCCATTTTAATGTTAGTTTTCCGTTGAGAAAATCATACCGAATTACTTAACCGGAAGTCTAGATCAGAGGCGGCAACCTAAAGCACGCCACCAAGAAATGTTTCTTTTTCTTTTTTAAATAAAAACATTTTCTGATTCTTAATGAGGGAAACTGATCGACTGTTGAAGTTCAAGTTTCTGAACGACAGAGGGACACATTTCAGTGAGTTGAACGCATTTACAAGGACGGAGTGAAACAGCACTTGAATAGTTAGACCACTGGAATGAATTTGCATATATCTTAGTGAAATCGACTTCAGAACATTTAACTATTTGTACTTCCCTTTATAAAGGCGTATATTAAGATAGATAGTTGGGCTATTTCAGAAAAACATTGATGCCCTCAAAGCGGAGTTTTCTAAACAAAGACCAGACTTTCAAATTGATGGACTCATTTTTTCATACCTCATCAAGCCTCACTAGCTTGATCTTACTACAACCTTCTTAGATGTAGATTTTATTTAAGTGGGTGGATATTGGCGATTTTAAAACGCAGCCAGTTTTTTTAAAAATAAATTAAAAATGGGCATCAAAATGCGCCAATTTGCGGGAAAATCTGGGTGGAAGCTGCTTAGGAAAGTCGTCTGCTATTCTCAAATGCCAGGCATTCACTCTACTTTCAGCGTTTGGTTCAACTTACACCTTTGAATATTACTTATTGCTCAGGAAAGCTGTGTTAAGCATTCAAAGAGGTCAATTACACTTCACTACTCAGAAATAACTAAATATGACAATGTATCTGTCATTATAAATTAGTGCTGAGCATTTAAAAACAAGGCGCTCATTAATTTATACAGACTAATTACATTTAAAAGAGCTTTTATGCTCATCTTCTATAATTAAAAATAAATATAAGTAAATCTATAACAAATTTTGTTTTTTTTAATTGAATAAATATAAGAGACTTTTTAATAGCAATATAGGCCACATATGCAATTGTTGTAGTTATTAATGTTTAAGGTTAAATGAACAAACTGTTAACTATTAATGCAGGAATTATTAATTTACAACTGATTGAGGTAAATTTAATTTGATACCTCTAATAATTAAATCGTGTAATGAATATCATAATGCTGGATTGATAAAAGAAATAATAATTAGTTAGTAATATTTGTTATATTACACAACATAGCTTGATTGGCATCACTATTGGCATCACTATTGAATCAAATGTGGAAAGTTTTTTTTTTAATAAAAGGGAGATAATTTAACCAGTTTTTTTAAATCTAATATTTCTAATATTATTATGATTATTTTTTTATTTTATCAAAGAATATATGGCTTACAACGTATAACTTTCTAATTAACAAACTATAAAAAGTAGTTGAAAATTATATAAATATTATATGACTAAAAAATTATATGCTTATTTTAA
Source organism: Anisus vortex (assembly GCA_949126835.1). Classification (NCBI taxonomy): domain Eukaryota; kingdom Metazoa; phylum Mollusca; class Gastropoda; family Planorbidae; genus Anisus; species Anisus vortex. Next base: position 8,198,793 of record OX421497.1, read on the forward strand.
AAACATTGCAATATTTACCCAGTTTGTAAGATTACTACGTATCAATTCCTCCTAATGTGGTGCCGAGAAAATAAAAAAAAAGAAAGAAGATCTCAGTTAAACTGAGAACAAATAATATAATCAATATTAGCAAATGTCAGTCAACGCATCCAAGCCTGGATCATGCAATTTCTGATAAACCGCCCTCAATTTGTCAGAGTAGAGGGATGTACCTCACAAATAAGAGAAATAAGCACTGGAGCGCCTCAAGGGTGTGTCCTCTCTCCCGTTCTATACACAATTTACACCAATGACATTCAAAGTTCGGCAATCGATACAGTATCTGTTATCAAATACGCCGATGATACAGCCAATGTCGGCCTTGTTTCCAGTGACGACAGTCTCTATCACAGTACGACCTCAGATTTCTACAAATGGTGCGGAGAGAACTACCTGATATTGAACATCACAAAAACGAAAGAAATTATTGTAGACTTCCGGAAGGAGAAACACAAGCTGGCTGATTTGCACATAAACAACCAAATAATAGATCAAGTCTCGCAATATAAATATCTTGACGTCACAATTACTGACAAACTGACTTGGTCTGACCACTGCCAAAACCTTTGTAAGAAAATGCACCAACGACTTTTCTGTCTTAATAAACTAACAATATTTCACATAGAGAAAACCATTATGAATCTATTTTACTCGGTGACTGTTGGTAGCATCATAACCTTTGCAATCACCTGCTGGAATGGTAATACCACCACATTGAACAAACACAGGATTGACCGCCTAAAAAACAAAGCCTCTCGTACTACACAGACAGAATTACTATCTCTTGCGGATATTTTCAGTTCAAGGTGCCTATCTATGATTGATAAAATCCTCCAAGATCATGCACACCCGCTTCATGATAGTTACATAATATCTAGTCGAAGTGGTCGGCTTCTTTCAATAAGGGCAAGAACAGAGAGATTTAGGGACTCTTTTGTTCCACTGTCAGTGAGACTCTTTCAAAAGAATCATCTTTCAGCCAGGAAATACAATGGCTCAATAGCTGACTCCTAAATAATAGGCCTACTTTTTTCTTGTATGATAAATGGTATGATAGTGTGCGTGAATGTCTATTGTGTTTGAGTACAAATGGTTCTTTAATATTGTTTTAGGTATGCTGAAAGACGGAATTTATGTAATTAAGTCAAATTTCCATTTATTTGGATCAATAAAGCAATATTATCTTATCTTATCTTATGATGTTTACAAAATAGTTATCATTAATTTGAAAATTTGAAAATAATTTTTTTTTATATGGTATAAATGCTAATAAAAGGATGATAATCACTAACACGTAATTTATGTAATTAAATATAAAACACTTTTCTCTATATATTTCCTTTGCGTTTGGCCTTGATCCTGCTATGGAGTTAAATTAACTGTCTTATAAAAAAAAACAAGTAGGCTATAATAGTTGACTTTTAGGCTGTTGGTACACTGAATGATTAAGAAATCCTAGTTGAGCACACTGTTAGCAAAATTTTGCCGACCCCTGATATAACAAGAATGTTTCAAGTTATCAAATAGCAGAAATATCAAAGCAAGCGGTCCATCCTTTTATATTCTTTGATCAAAGTAAGCGGTCCATCTTATTATATTCTTTGATCAAAGCAAGCGGTCCATCTTATTATAGTCTTTGATCAAAGCAAGCGGTCCATCTTATTATAGTCTTTGATCAAAGCAAGCGGTCCATCTTATTATATTCTTTGATCAAAGCAAGCGGTCCATCTTATTATAGTCTTTGATCAAAGCAAGCGGTTCATCTTATTATAGTCTTTGGTGAAACTAAGAACAAAGAACATACAGAGATGTTTGCGAATGGAGTGGAGATTGAGGAGGTAGATGTTTTAAAATATCTGACAGAATCACAACAAGAATAAAAATGACAATACAAGTCTTCCAAAACCTCAGGAATATATGGACATTTAGTTGGCCTACTAGGGAGATTAGTATTATATAAGCCCAACAGTTACCCCAAGACTGGTTTCAGAAATGGGGGAGAATACGTGCATCTAATATTGAATATACCACCCTTAATGCAGGGCCGAAAGTCTAGTATAACAGAAAACCATTCCTGCAGTTGCTACCTGAGAATGTTGTCCTGATAACTTTGTAGTTTTGTTTCGGTTGTTAGCCTGACATCCACAGCTCTGATGGTTATATTCTTCCTGGAAGACTTGACAGAACAAGAGCATGTTGATGGTATAGCTTCCATGCAATTTACGTAAGTGGATGTATCTAATTTAATGTCAACATAGTTCCTGCCTGCTATACTGTATTGTTTGCAGATATCAATGAAACCAACGTCTACTGCAAGTGAAGTATGCAGGAAAACATTATGAGTTTAATATGTGTCGCCTGCATGTATATATCTGGCTGACATGTATGTATGCCAGACTATTTGTATGTTTAACTATCTCTAACTATCTATCTAACTATCTGACTATCTATCTAGATAGCAGGCTACTTATCTATCTACCAACCCGCCTGAGTGTCTGTCAGTCTGCCTATCTATCCATCAATCTTTCGATCTATCTATTTATCTATCCTTCTAACTGCAAGACAGTCTATCTATTAATCTATCTGTCAGGCTATTTATCTATCTATCTATCTTTATCTATCTACCTGTCGTCTGTCTGTCTGACTGTCTATCCATCCATCTGTTGGTCTACCTATCTACATCTATCTATCCACGCCCACAACAGCAACGAGCGTATCTTCTTTCTACAAAAAATGTTCGTCAATCACAAATAATGTATTAAAAATCCCTGTTCTATTAACAGCTTTGAATTTTGTAATTTTGTTTTTAACCGGTCCGGAATCATCATTTAAATTAACCATTCATCAACAACAGCAAAGGCGCCGTAAGTGTCTGTATAAAAACAACTAGTTGGCTTATAGGCCTAATACTCACGATATTCTTTAGGTATGCAACTGTATTCGACACTAATCAAAGACGATCCCGACACAATCTCATCCAAAGAAGTCTGCACTTCAGACTCAGAGACATTCTCAAAACTCTTCCAGTTATAAGCCTTGATGAAAATAAACGCAATTTTCTTTGCTAAGACTTGGTTCGACTCTTGCAGACACGTAGCGCTAACAGTGTCTTCGTACTGAAACGGGGACACCTGAGCACATGTCGTATCATTTGACAAGCTCGTGAAGTGTAGAAAAAAATGTTTGATACTCAGATAATCTCCAAGCTGACAAGGCGGTGGCCCAAGAGCTCGATCTGTACCATTACCATGAATACAATAGGCGATATACTTGTTCATACCGCTATTGGATGGCTTGATAAAATCATGTTTACACTGAGACAAAAATGGCAATGCTTCTGTAAAATAAAATAAAAACCGAGACAATTTAATTACATTGAAAATAAGCACAACATTTTAAGAAGTGATTTGAAAAACAGTTACAAAATAACAGACAAATTGCATGGCCAAGAAGGTATTTCATATGATGATGAAGGTTATTTATATAGCGTATCTCTTTATGTTATTACATTTAGCATTCTCATTGCGCTTCTTGATATAAATTTCAGATTACACTTACATACAGTTTATACAGAATACAACATGTATATACAATTATATTTACCAGTGGCAAAGTTAAGTCCCAATAAAGTTATCAAAACAACGTTAAACGTTCTTTTTGTAAACATCATATTAGCTGTAAAAAAAAAGAAAAATAACTGCTCAAATTTTAACCAGAAATTTTTGAAACAATAACACAATCCCACTTCAAATTATGTGTGAATACACCAGCTTTTACTTTAATCAAGCTCATCATAGTATAAACTCAACTGAAATTGAAACTTAAACTAAATTTGTGAACACGCTAAATGTATGGACACTAATTTTAATTGCCATTTACAGTGACGAATAAAAGTTCATGATGGCAACGTGAACAACCATTATAGTTAGATTGGTTACTTCCTTGTATTCTTTGTAGAACACAGAGTTCTATTATACGTAATATTTCAATAGACTCTAATTTTTTTTTATTTATTGTGTACAATGTTGACCTTTGGCCTTGTTGGAAATACTGAACCCATAGAATGTATCTATATTGTTTTATGAGGAAAAGCAAAATAGTAAATTAGAAATTTCTCAAAATCAGATTTCAGACAGTGGATACAGTAAAGCACACATCGCTAAGAGACTATTTCTCTGATTTTTAAACAGTTTTCACCCATGAATTCAGCATTCAAATCACTATATGTCTATCTAAATAGCCCAGAAATAATCCTAAATCATAATGCGAATCATTTCGGGATGCAGGGTCACATTTAGTCTGACATTTCGATCTTCTTGCAGTTCATTTCTAAATAAGATTTTAGCAATAGACTCTCTATGTTTCCTAAAGTTTGGTTTTAGGTTGTTGTTGTTGTTGTTTTTGTTTTTTCCTTTATATTTAAAAAGTAATTTCGACACTTAGGGAAATTTTGAAAAGTACAATTTGTTTAAAAAAATAATTATTGTTAGCAAAGACAAAACAAAAAACAATGTAGATGAACTTACGGGACAAACGTAATAGTTTATGGACACATTGACAATTGTGTATTACGTGTATAGAGATGTCTAAAATATCACCCCCGTTTACTATTACCACGTGATAATTGATTTCACCCACCAATCAGGATTGAAAACGTGTCCACTATGCGCACGGGGGACCGCGGCGGCACATAGCCAAGACCTTCGTAAATACTTACGGTGGTCTTGACTTAGCGCGTTTGGCTGGCGTACCGAATGTCCTGGGTTCGAATCCTGGTGAAGGCTGGGATTTTGTTCCTCGGTTCTGGGGGGTGTCACTGAGAGTCTACCCAGCTCTGATGGGTACCTGACCTTAGTTGAGGTAAAGTAAAGGCGGCTGGGCATCGTCTTGGCCACACAATCCCCACAGAAAACTGGTGAAAGCTGCTTCAACGGCCCTATGGATCAATTTGGTCCGACGGGTTTACTTAAATTTTTGGTTCTACTATTTGCACATTTTTTGTGTATGTGTTTGTTGTTTGTTCTCTTTGTTAAATAGACATTTCTTATTTTGTAAAAAAAACAAAAAAACAACAACAACCAGCAATTGACAAGTCTTAACGATTATGCATGCATAAAAGGTCGAGGAGAAAAACATTTCCGGTCCCATTCGATCATTTACTTCGAAACATGTGTGTGTGCTGCGTTACCGGTTGTAGGAAAATTTGTAAAGGATTGCAATTTATTTCATTTCCAAAAGATGTTTCCAAAAGAAAACGATGTATTGTTAAAGTCAGAAGTGAAGAATCACCTTTCTTATAATATCAAACTTATTGCTTAAAGCAAAATAATTTTCGTTATTTGTTTTTATAAATCTACGCATTGTGTATTTTTAAAACCAAGAAACGCAACTCTTGACTAATTTATTTTATAAACAAAGCTAAATTAAACCTAACGCGACTAACACTTTTAGAATTAATTATCGCCTACTCACTTTTGATGTTAAAAAGGAATTCTTCATAACTAATCTTGTAGCCTATGTATGTTTCTAAAAGACCAGAACAGGCCGTCGAGGTTGAAATCAATTGTCAAACACCACCAAAAGCATGGTTTTTGTTTACGAAAATGGCGGGATATGTCACGGAAGTTCATGCTCTCTTCCATTTGAAAAGGTCACAACTCATTTAGACTTGTCAATTGCGAAAGAAGTATCAAAACAGGCAAATTATCGGAAATCTAAGTATAATTGCCCATATTAAGATAGAGGCGTAGATTGTTTCGAACATTGTTTGAAAGTGGTGGGAATTTGCCACTTGAGATCATTCAAGAAATTATATTGTTTGCTAACTAACTAGCCTTGAAAAAACTTAACAAGGAAGATAAAACCGAGAACGCAAATATCATAATATGGTCAAGTGTGTGGTGACTTTTTTTTAGTAACTGGATTAAAAATAAATTGCAGGACGAGCCTACATTAACAATATTTTCATAATTTTAATTAAACTAAATTTATGTATCAAGCAAGTATACGGAATGGAAATCAGTTCAGAAAAGAGTAACATAATGATCAACACCACAGATGCCAGAAGTGCAAACATCATATTGAACCAACAACAACTGGAAGAAGTAAATAATTTCTAGGAGCAATCATATCCGCAGACGGACGCCGTGAGTCAGAAATTCGAGCAAGGATTGGGACTGCAACGGCGGCAATGTCTCGCCTAAACAGAATCTGGCCCAGTTATAGCATTGGTCTCCCATCAAAGCTCATACTTTACAGAGTCCTTGTCAGAAATATTTATTGTATGGATGTGAGACCTGGACGCTGCTATCAGCAACTGAAAACAAGTTGCAGGCCTACGAAAATAAATGCATGAGAAAAATACTTCGAATCTCCTACGTAGATGTAATTGTAATTATTAATGTTTAAAAACACTCCTTACATCGATTTAAATAATGCAGGAAAATTTTTAATGTTTTTTTTAATAAAACAAGGTGTATGAGTTACATTGTAGCAGAATACAGTTAAAACACGAAGAAGGGATAGGGCTAGTGAAGGCATAACGGATAAGTGGATTATGTAATACTGGCCATCCGATCGTTGGTCTGGGCAGCCAAGCGTGAAGTAGTAAGTCCCGCCCCTTCTTCCGACCAGACAGCAACTAAAAAGAACTGTGTCGTCACAAAGAACAGCTTCTACCATTCTTCGTGTTTTAACTGTATTCGGCTACAATGTAACTCATACACCTTGTTTTATTAAAAAACAAATACTTCTTATATCTACTAGTGCAGAGACAGAATTTTTTTCATAAACATTATTTTAAAATATGATTTATTTTTATTCATTTGTTAGAGTTTTAATTTTTTTTTTCACTTAAATATGTTCGATACTTGTCCCAACTTGTCTAGCGGCGAGCCAGACTGCACTATTTACGCTAGCCTGGAACGGCTAGTGCCATTTGCACATCACACCTTGTACACACAGAAAACCCGAAGTGAACGAATGGAACGAACGCCACGAACTGATCCGATAAACGCCGAAGCAATACAAGACTTACAGCAGTTGTCAAATAACACAGTCACAAGAAGAATACATGCAATTTCAACAGACATACAAACTCAATTAAAAACTGACTTAGAAATATGTGACTGGTTCTCGCTACAATTTGACGAGTCAACAGATATACCAGACACCGCACAGTTAGCAGTTATGGTGAGAATGGTGTTTAGTAACTTCACAGTAAAAGAGGATATGTTACAAATATTACATATGAAAGGACAGACAAGGGGTGAGGATATTTATAATACATTCAAAACATACGCCAAGTCAATAAATATGCCTTTGCACAAGCTGTCTGCAATAACCACTGATGGGGCGCCAGCAATGATGGGTAAAAGCAAAGGATGTATTGCCCTCTGCATGAAGGATGATTCATTTTCAAACTTCATGTCCTACCATTGTATTATCCACCAGGAAGCTCTGTGTTGTAAAATTTTGCCATTTGAACACGTCATGAAAATAGTTACAAAAATAATCAATTCTATTCGAGCAGCTCTTTTGCAACACCGACTTTTCAAGGCCCTGTTAGAAGATACTGAAGATAAAGAACATGATCTTATTCTGCATACTGAAGTACGTTGGCTCAGTAAAGGAAAGGTTCTTACAAGATTTGTGAGTTTAATTGAAGAAATAAAAACATTTATAAACGATAGAAAAGAAAATTATGATGAACTAGCTGACTCTGGCTGGCTGATTGATTTGGGATTTCTCACAGACATCATGGAAAAATTGAATTCTTTAAATTTGGAGTTGCAGGGTAAAGACAAAAGCATAGCTGAAATGTAAAGCTCTGTAAAGTCATTTAAAGCTAAATTAATTGGATTTGTTGATATCACATCTGCAGATCAATTCTCTCGTGCATTTCCCACATATGAAGAAAATGCAACATGACAATAAATTAAATGGGACATTATTTATTAAGCATATTCAAGAGTTAAAAAAACAGTTTGAAGAGAGATTTTTGCAGTTTAAACATATTGAGCCAATAGTTTCCTTTTGTATCAATCCTTTTACTTGCCAAATAAATATTATGGAAATAGCCGCATGTATTGCAGATTTTGTTCAAGGTAAGACAGAAGAACTAGAGTTAGAAATTTGGGACCTTAAGAATGATATTTTGCTAAAATCCTTAATGTCAGAGGACTTTTGGAATACAGTGGATAGAGAAAAGTTCCCATTGTTGAAAAAAGCGGCATATAAAATTGAATCATTTTTCGGTTCGACATATTTATGCGAATCATTGTTTTCAAACATGAACTTAATAAAATCAAGATATAGATCTCGACTCACCGATGAGCATCTTTATGATTGTCTGCTAACAGGATTATCGTCATATGCTCCTAATTATGAAGCTCTGGCCAATGAAATGCAATGCCAAAGATCACATTGACTTTATTATATTTTTTAATTAAATGTTTTCTTTGTATTTGTGTGTTTTGTTTACTTTCTTTACGTTTTGTAAATACATTTCTCTGTGTGTATGCAATTTGAAAAAAAACGCCAAATAATTTTATTATTTTGAAACATTTTTGTTTATTATTTATTAATACATTATGACTATAAGAGAATAAGAAAATAAATTATGGGAAAATGACAAGTTATGGAAGGAGTTTGTCGATTTAAAATAGGTGGTGCCCGCCACCCTACCGATATTTTAGAATGTGCTCTAGAGTAAAAAAAGGTTGGGAACCCCTGTACTAGTGGGTCGAATGGACACATATAGCTTTTAATTGCATTAGCCAATAAATTATTTAGAAATAGCTTTTAAATTAATTTGATAACGATGATGGCAATAATAAAAATACTATATTTTTAATTTTTGTTTAACTAATGTTGTATGTATACATAGATTTCTAGTTCAAAAACTAAAAAAAAAACTCAATAAAAAGAAATAAATATTAAGGTTAAATGTGTTAACCAAGGGTGGGCGTAGGGCATAGGTGTCCCCGTAGGCCTGTTGATGCCATGAGGTATTTTCCTTCCCTCTATCCCGTTTTTTTACTATTGGCAACATAATCTATATTATTTTCTTATTTATTTCAATGGTATAGTGAAAAAGTATGTCTATCTGTCGCTATGACTAACTGTCCGTATGTTTAAGTGTCGAGTGATTAAGTGTCCGTATGTTTATCTGTCGTGGGATTAAGTGTCTATGTTTAAGCGTCGTATGTTTATCTGTCGCATGTTTAAATGTCGTGTAACCTTTTTTGAAGACCTCAGTAAAGCTGAGGTCAAAATAAAATGAATTCCTAGCGGGAGATAGAATTAATCTTGATATCTACATTAAATATTTAGACCTTAACCAATAATGTGAAAGTTCAGTGATAAAAATTGGTTTTTGCTATAAAGGCAAAAAAAAACGAACGATGACAATCTCAACCATGTTAATTTTTGTTTATTACGTTAAAAATAAAACGCTTAAATAGATTTTCTCTAAAAAAAAATTCCTTTACTTTTGCCCTGGTCTTTGCTACGGTGGTAGACTCTAAATAAATTTTCTTCTAACTATAAATAACAAATATAACAGAGCAGGGTGACTTTCATGCTGTTGGCACGCTGACTGATTTAGAAATCCTTCTTTGGCACACTATTATCAAAAGGTTGCCGACCCCTGCTCTAGTGTTTCTAGGTTTAGTGATTTAACTATTTATATTACTCTTGTCCGTTGTGAATATTCGCTAGTAATGAACCTTGCAGCTCTTTTCTGAATTTGTTTTAATTTTTTAATGATTTAAGGAAAGTTGTGATAGGCCTTATGATCAATTTGGTCCGACGGGTACTTTTCTTTTCTTAAAGGCGGTAGTAAGACCAAACTGATCATAGGGCTGTAGAATCAGCGTCCACCAGTTTTTGTGGCCACGGCATGCTAGGGGATTGTGTGGCCACCACAATACCAGGCCGCCTTTACTTTACCCCCCAACGAATGTCAGTACCCATCTTAATTGAGCATAAATAAAATTGATTCTTAAACAATTTTATTTGTTTGTATATTTTTTTTTATATATCAGCATTATACTATGTAATTGTTGTAATTATTAATGCTTAAAAAACCTGCTTAAATCGATTTAAATAATGCAGGAAAAGTCAATTTACAACTTTTTAATGTAAATAAATATTATACATCTAATTACTAGTTGACATTAACACCGTAAGGCTAGATTTCAAAAAAAGAAATATTAAGAAATAGATATAGGCCTATTAGTTAATACAAAACATAACCTGTTTGGCATCAACATAAAATCAAATTTGGAAACTTTAAATTTAATTAAAGGGAGACAATAAAATCGTTTTATTTGCATTAATTTCTAAATGTTTTTTTATAGTTTTTTTTTAAAGTATTTCTAAACTATAGTTCTAAAATGACCAAGCTGTAAAAAAAAAAATAGTTGAAAATTATATTAATAATATATAAGTGAAGAATTTATATGTACTCTTCCAAACATTACATTATCTACCCACTGAGTATGATTACTACGTATCTACACAAGTTATTTACATTTAGAAAATTACCCAGTAATAGATTATTACCATTATTTTTGAAGATCTCAGTTAAACTGAGGTCAAAATGTATTAATGAATTCCTATTAGGAAGGGTCACAGAATAATAATAGATAAATTTATAATATATACCTATTCTGTGGGCTGTAGGGTAGGGTTGTCAGACGTCCAGGAAAAGGAGGACATGTCTTCCTGTTTAGCCCTGTGTCCTCCGTCCGGCAGCTAAAAACCCATAAAATGTCCGGCTTTCGTATTCCAAAATTGTTTTATATGCCTTGCGCACTTTTTATGTTCTTTTTTTTTTACTGTCAATAAATGGCTGGGTCGGGTGAAGCAAAACAACTGTAGTATTTAGCAGGAAATGTGATGAATGTGATGAATTAAATTGAGTTATCTAATGTGTTGTTATGTTTATAATTGCTGTTGAGTTAGTTTTTTCAAAGTTTCCCAAATGCAAATTGCTTTTCAGAGTTACAAAAAAATTTGTGAACTTTTTTTCTGTATCCCTGGACATAATGGTAGTGTGGAAAGAGTGTTATCATTGATAACGCTCAAAGGACAAAGGATAGCAACAGACTCTCAGTTAACTCTGTAAATGGAACATTCTTACAAAGAACAACTTGACAAATCTCACATGTGAACAGTTTTATACACTTGTGCTTGTTAATAAAGAAAGTTAGCCCGTCTTAGAAATATGTTATATCATTAACCCTTCCCGTACCGACCTACTTCTATTTATGCTGCCTTCAGTTCCGCTATATACCCGCCCGGGACTGTAAGGGTTAAGAAAAATGATAATGTATTAAATGTAGAATTGACTGTTTTAAACAAAATGGAATTTATATTTAAACTTTTTTTTAAAATTAAAATTAAATAAATTGGTTACTTATATAGCGCTTCTATCCATGCTATTTTAGCATGCTCAGTGCGCTCTGTAAACACACTGCTGCCTGCTGGCGCAAATATGTTTACAGGCCCAAAACTCCTGCAGGGCGACAGGGATCCGCCGGTGGCAGGGATCGAACCTGCGACCTATCCGTTGGTTTATGGTTGACAGCCCGGTGTGCTAACCGCTAGACCAGCCGGCCTCACAAGACTTTTTCTTGATTAATTTATTCATAGATATTTATTGGCAATCATTGTAGTAAAATTGTACTGATTGCCGATTAAATCAATTGAAAAATTGTAATTGATTTAAAGGAAACACTCAATGTGTCCTCCTTTTGATACCAATGTGTCCTCCTTTAGATACCAATGTGTCCTCCTTTTGATACCAATGTGTCCTCCTTTTGATACCAATGTGTCCTCCTTTAGATACCAATGTGTCCTCCTTTTGATACCAATGTGTCCTCCTTTTGAAACCAATGTGTCCTCCTTTTGATACCAATGTGTCCTCCTTTTGATACCAATGTGTCCTTCTTTGCCCCCTTTTTGTATCTCTGTGTCCTCCTTTTGGTATCCATGTATCTGGCAACCCTACTATCGGGTGATAGAATTAATCTTGGTATCTACATTAAATATTTAGACATTAACCATTAATTAATGTGAAAGTTCAGTAATAAAAATTAGGTGTTTTGCTATAAAGTCAACAAAGAAAAAACGAAGGATGATCAAGTCATGTTCAGGGTTTTTAATGAGGGCCGACGGTAATAATAAAACGCTTAATGGGCCGTATTGCTGCTGAGAGTTAACACCCTTGCCCATTTTACAATTACGGTATATAAGATTGACTTGTATAAGGGGCAAGGGTGTTAACTCTTAGCAGCAATCTTTACAATTACGGTATATAAGATTGACTTGTATAAGGGGCAAGGGTGTTCACTCTCAGCAGCAATCTTTACAATTACGGTAGATAAGATTGACTTGTATAAGGGGCAAGGGTGTTAACTCTCAGCAGCAATCTTTACAATTACGGTATATAAGATTGACTTGTATAAGGGGCAAGGGTGTTAACTCTCAGCAGCAATACGGCCCATTAGATTTTCTCTAAGAAGTTCATTTACTTTTGCCCTGGTCTTTGCTACGGTGTTGAATACATTGTCTTATAACTATACATAAAAAATATACCAGAGCAGCTTGACTTTCATGCTGTTAGCACGCTGACTGATTTGGAAATCCTTCTTTGGCAAACTGTTATCGAAAGGTTGCCATTTCCCGCTCTAGGGTTTCTAGGTTTTGTGATTTAACCCATCTCGTACCGACCTACTTCTATCTGTAAGGGTTAACTATTGGTGTTACTCTTGTCAGTTGTGAATATTCGCTAGTAATGAACCTTGCAGCTATTTTCTGAATTTGTTCTAATTTTTTTAATGACTTAAGGATCAATATCAATTTGGTCCGACAGGTACTTTATTTTACTTAAAAGCGGTAGTAAGAAAAATACCCTTCGGACAAAACTGATCATAGGGATGTTGAAGCAGCGTCCACCAGTTTCTGTGGCCACGGCATCCTAGGGAATGTGTGGCCAGCACAATGCTCAGCTGCTTTTACTTTACCCCAACTAATGTCAGGTACCCGTCAGAGCTGGGTAGACCCTCAAGTCCTGGGAAACAATCCTAGCGTCCACCAGGATTCGAACCTAGAACCTTCGGATCGCCAATCGAACGCGCTGTCGCTGTAGTATAACTAGGGAAAATGACGCATGGGGCCTTGAATGTAAATGGCGCCTATTCAAAATGTTAGTTTTTCGCTTATTTGTAAGCTTACATAAGTAGTGGTTAAGAGATTGTCAGTTTGGCGCCTATCCAAATTTAAAAGTCTATGGCGGCCGCCTCTTCCGCCCTCATATAGATAAGCGACTGATTAGAGGCCGTATTGTTAGAAGCTGGAAGTAAATTATAATGGGCATCTCAATTTTATCATCCACTTTACAAATTATGTGAAATGTGAATTCAACACAAAAAGTAATATAGATCTCTATGTTAAACAGAATTAATGAGAACATTGATGTTCATGCAAAATTGGCAAGCTTGACTAACATAGAACATGTTATATATGTGTATGATGTGGCCAACTTGACTAATATAGAAAATATTGCATGTGTGTATGATGTGGCCAGTTTGACTAATATAGAAAATATTGCATGTGTGTATGATGTGGCCAGTTTGACTAATATAGAAAAGATTGCATGTGTGGATGATGTGGCCAGTTTGACTAATATAGAAAATATTGCATGTGTGAATGATGTAGCCAGTTTGACTAATACAGAAAATATTGCATGTGTGAATGATGTGGCCAGCTTGACGAATATAGAAAATATTGCATGTGTGTATGATGTGGCCAGCTTGACGAATATAGAAAATATTAAATGTGTGGATGAGTATATAAGTTTACAGTTTTTAAAGCATAAAGCAACAACAACTAAAAATATTTCACTGGTCTACAAATAACACAATTTATTAACAAGTCTATCAATGAATAATATATATCACAGATAAGTAACGTCTGCATCAACAATCTAAACATGTACATGAACAAAAAATCAGCTGTTGTTTTTGTTTTGAGCGGGAAACTACTGGCCGTTCTTTATCTCGCCGGACGGGGAAACATCACCGATTTCTGCGTATGGGCTGGCCTCTACTTTGACCCCGGAAGCGTCTTCTGCCAAATCGTAATCTCGGTCGACCGGATGCAGGTAGTCTCCTTTGGGGCTCGACCTGCTGCCGCCTGAGCTACTCCGCGACGACGGGGCTGGAGAAAACAACAACGAAAGTGCATAAAAAAATCTAGGAGTACATTTTTTTGCGATAGATCTAGAATCTATAAGCTAATTCTTGAAGTTGGCGTCAATTTTGTTTTAAAATGTGCGCTTCTATGTTTAGACAAAGACTATAGTAAGATGGACCGCTTGCTTTGACATTTCTGCTCTTAAGTGACACAAATACTCCTGTTTCGGAATTTCCGATCACAAACTGAATTATAGACTTCCGGTTTAGTAATTCGCTATGATTTGTATCAATGGAAAACTATAAAGTATGGCTATCCCAGGTGCGAGTTATTGTCGGAGAATTTAAATGATTATTAGAGGTACATTAATAAATGAAAACTTTTAAATAATGTAGGCCTATTTGTAAAAGTAAATGGATTCATTTTTAAATTTCGTCGTTTCATTATTTTTCTTGTAGAATTGTAGAAGAATTAGTTTTTAAAAGGAGCATCTGTAATATATAAGATTAGAACTCAATTTTAGATTAAAATAGAAAGTTTTATAAGTTTACAGTGAAAGTCTTTTTGACAGCGTTATTGGCTGCGCGCGGAAAACAGAATTTTTAGCTCTAAAAATAGATCACACTGTCCATCTTATTATAGTCTTTGGTTTAGGGCGCTGATTCGCCAATAGGTGAACCTACGTGTTCAAACAGTGATAAACGTTGATTGGTTTTGGTTTTAGCTTTGGAAGCAAGTGTAAAGTACTAGATGATGTCAGTAGTTGTATGCTAAAGTTTTTACCCCTTCAACCCAATTCATTACAAGGCTATACCCCAAAAAAAATAAAGGTGACTCGTAGTGTTGGGCTGGCCACATATTCATTTTAGTATACATAGTCTTCAATTAATTCACTTTTGGTTCTTTAACATAAAACATATAGATAATAATACTATTTGTATAGCGCTGCCAACAAACATAATGTAAGCTCAGAGCGAATTTAACATACAACTAAGAACACGGATATAATCTCTAGGCTAAGAAATATAAAACTAATTGAACATAGGGGAAATCAAATAAATTCATTAAGCATTAACCGACCTTACATATAAGTAAGAAATTAATGGTCTAAAGTCTAAAGCATGTTATCTAAGGTAAATATTGAAATAATGTATTTTTAAGTTGTTGTTTTTTTTTAAGTACCAATAGAACTTGTTCGTCTGAGTTGAATGGGAAGTAGATTCCCACACCTTCGGACCAGAAACTAAGAACGCTCTGATGCCAACGGTCGTCAGAAAGAATATCTCTCACCATCCACATTGTGTTGGTTGGAGAGATTATCTCTCACATCCACATTGTGTTTTTTTTTTTGTTTTGTTTTGTTACAAATGACTAACAAGATGGACCTTTATACATTTTTGGCCTTTTGGTATCACGTGTCGTTTAGACGAGAGAAACACATAGGTTCACCTTTACTATTGTGTGTGTGTGTAACTATGAAGAGTTACCTACCGTTTAACTGTGGTTGCCTATGGTAGGCCAGGTCGCTGAACCTTATATCCAGTTGGTCATAGTTATCTTTCTTTCGTCGTTTCCTTAACAGAAGGAAACAAAAAGAAAGAAACAAAATTAAAACACTGTCCGCTATTTAAAACAAAAACGTCTCGGGCGTTTATCTTAACGTTGTAATAGTACGTCCGCCATAAGACTCTAAAAACATTAACCCTTCCCGTACCGACCTACTTCTATCTATGCTGCCTTCAGCGTCTACAACACCGCAGAGTGGTTAGCTGAACGTACCGCAGGACCAGCCGACCTCTCAAGCCCTAAGGCTCGTCCGGTGTTAAATAGACTTTTAAGTTCGGTGATGTGAAATTAGTCGGTAGGTAATATAGGTAGAAAGAAAATAGATATAACAAATAAAAAAGATACTTACAAAGCGCTATAGTATTTGCAACATGAAACAACTGATGATATGGTGAGCACAACAGCCACGCCAGCCATGGCCAGGGTAATCTCGTAGAAGTAAAACTCAGCTTTGGAGTCCTGAGAGTTTTCTCTAAACGGCACAGTCAGATTCCCTACTGTAGTCTCTTCATCGCTCTTATCTTCGTGTTTGGAAATAAAACAGAAAGAATAACAAGAAAAAAAACACAATCAGCTTTCAAAGTTACAAGCCTTTACGAAATACAAGTTCAAAATATCAATATTTTATAATGGGCATGAACTGTTGTAGATTGTGTGTTGTTGTAGTGTGTGAGTTATCTGCGCTTATATAAAAAAGGAACGGTGTTATTGGGTGGGGTGCGTGGAGTGGTGGGGGGGGGGGGGCTTTAAAGATTAGCTTCTATAAGACAGCGCCTCTTCACCTTGATATGCTAGGATAACTGTACTGTTTAATCTAGGATATAACGCAGGATTGATCACAGTATGATCAATTATATTATTTAAAAAATTACATGATTAAATGTATCTCCGATAGACTAATAGATTTTAAACTACAGCTGTTGGACTGTTTATCCAGACTGATTTAAAAAATAAATCATATATACCATATTTGTGTTATACATTTTTTCAAGGCTAATTTAATGGGCGGTAAAATTTTTAAAACTTTTTTTTAAAAGGCTTCTAGAGTCCTACGGTGCGGACGTTCTATTAAAACGTACAAGCAAACGACCGCAACATTTAAATATTTAGTTTACAGTGTTTTTATCGTTTCAATATAAGTGGGTTTTTATAAGTATAAAACGGACTTTATGGAATAGTTTTGAAGTTCTACATTATGTAGTGAAATTTTGTTCATTTATTTTCTGTTTACCAAAGTCCGTAGAAGGAGAGACGCTGTTTTAGAGAGCTAACTATACAATATGGTACAGGGAGATTTGAATGCTATTTGTGGTCTAAGCTGTTCGCTTTGTCTCGCGACCACGCCGCAACTAACGACGAAGTTTTAAACGGTTACTGACGCAATGACGGAACAAAATTCTAAATTTCGTCTCGACGAAATGGCGATTTTTTGTTTTCTTTTCAAACGCATAATTTGTTTCCAGGTCGAAAATGACTTACAAAACAAAGAATATTAAATGAAACAATACATTGATTTTATAACAAACTTTTATTATTTTAACAAGATATACAATGAGATATTTCTATAACGTCACTATTCAATATATTTATACATATACATCGAGGCATATAATGTGTATTGCAAAACTAAATAATTTATGTAAGAAAAATTGTTTATAGGTCAAAAATTAAATATACATTAAAACTTGGACCGAAGTTCTAGGGTGAATTGATCTATGCATCTGAAAATGTAAAAATTAAGAACAAAATAACATAAAATTTGCTTTATGCAGCCTATGTTTAGTTATAATACATTAATTTTAAATTAATCACAAAAAACTTTCGTGATTTCAACTTTGAATAATGTGTTTAATTTGTAGTTTAGCCTACAGAAAAGTTAACAAACATGTTATTGTGAAATTAATGCAGGCCTGCAAAAAAAAAAAAAAACACTTATAGTTTTAATTATTAGTAGCGACGAAGACGAAAAAAAAAGATAACTTGCGCTTCTGTGAAGACGAAATAGAAATCAAAATCAGCCTCCGCAGACGATAAGACAACAGCTTGGTTCACACATCTTGATCAGCTCAGCTGCTACAGATCTGGACGGTGACATTCTTGTGGAATGGGCGGATTGAGTCTCAGCGCATGAATTTTATAGTAGTGACGCGGCCACCTGACATCCGTGGCGACAGCGCATGACTGGGAAGTGAATTACTCAGCGCGTGAGATATGCCTCTATGACACGATAAGTGGGATAGTGGAAAAGAATACTTGAAACTGTTGTTAGCTTTATTTGTTTAAGTATCTTCATAGAAATGTGTGCTTTTTTTATCATCCTATTAGTCGTATTGGACAGACTTTCATTTAGACCTATTGGAGCTGACTTTCGTTTAAACCTATTGGACAGACTTTCATTTAAACCTATTGGACAGACTTTCATTTAGACCTATTGGACACACTTTCATTTAGACCTATTGGAGCTGACTTTCGTTTAAACCTATTGGACAGACTTTCGTTTAAACCTATTGGACAGACTTTCATTTAAACCTATTGGACAGACTTTCATTTAGACCTATTGGACACACTTTCATTTAGACCTATTGTGCAGACTTTCATTTAGACCTATTGGACAGACTTTTATTTAGACCTATTGGACAGACATTCGTTTAGACCTATTGTGCAGACTTTCATTTAGACCTATTGGACAGACTTTCATTTAGACCTGTTGGACAGACTTTCATTTAGACCTATTGGACAGACTTTCGTTTAGATCTACTGGACAGACTTTCATTTAGACCTATTGGGCAGACTTTCATTTAAACCTATTGGACAGACTTTCATTTAAACCTATTGGGCAGACTTTCATATAGACTTTAGATCTATTGGGAAGACTTTTCGTTGTTCAGACATTAAAACACAACATCTAGATTAAATTGTAATTTCTTAAAGTAAATTACCCTTCGGACGAAACTGATCATAGGGCCAAAAAGGAGCGTTCACCAGTTTCTGTGGCCACGGCATACTAGGGGATGTGTGGCCAGCACTTTGCCCAGCCGCCTTTAATTTACCCCAACTGATGTCAGGTACCCATCAGAGCTGGAAAGATTCAAAGACACCCGCCAGACCCGAGGGAAAAAATCCTAGCCTGCACTAGGATTCAAACCTAGGACCTTTGGTACGCCAGTCACGTGTCAGTCACGTGCCAGTCACGTGCCCCATAAAACTGTTATTTAACGTCATCAATATTTTGCTGGTTTTCTCGGCGTTGTGCAGGATGGTGAGAAATGGCAAGATGTATATGCAAGAAATATAGTCAAAGACAGCGATGAAAATTGATCATTTAAAAGTCTCTTAAGTCGGACGAGACTTCTGGATTTTTAGTCTGTAGTGTAACGAGAAAAAAGTGTGGGGAAAAGTCATCTTAGCTTCCTGTCCGAGGCACAGTGCCTTGTGGCACGCTGTTGGGACACGCCGCATACTAGGCACATTCACTACACTAACCCTCCCCCCACCACCCCTCAGCCCTTTACGGAATTCTATACATTGAGAAAGACATAATAGAGAGTGGTAGGGAGAGCGTGAGAGAGAGAAAGAGAGAGAGAGAAAGAGAGAGAGAAAGAGAGAGAGAGAGAAAGAGAGAGAGAAAGAGAGAGAGAAATGGAGAGAAAAAGAGAGAGAGAGAGAGAGAGAAATGGAGAGAAAAAGAGAGAGAGAGAAAGAGAGAGAGAAAGAGAGAGAGAAAGAGAGAGGGAGAGAAAGAGAGAGATAAATATAGAGAGAAAGAGATAGAAAGAGAAAGAAAGAAAGAGAGAAAGAGAGAAAGAGAGGGAGCGAGAGAGAAAGAGAGAGAGAGAGAGAGAGAGAGAGAGAGAAAGAAAGAGAGAGAAAGAGAGAGAGAAAGAGAGAGAGAAATGGAGAGAAAAAAAGAGAGAGAGAGAGAGAGAGAAATGGAGAGAAAAAGAGAGAAAGAGAGAGAGAAAGAGAGAGAGAAAGAGAGAGGGAGAAAAAGAGAGAGAGAAATATAGAGAGAAAGAGAGAGAAAGAGAAAGAAAGAAAGAGAGAAAGAGAGAAAGAGAGGGAGCGAGAGAGAAAGAGAGAGAGAGAAAGAGAGAGAGAGAGAAAGAGAGAGAGAGAAAGAGAGAGAGAGAGAGAAAGAGAGAGAGAGAAAGAGAGAGAGAAATGGAGAGAAAAAGAGAGAGAGAGAGAAAGAGAGAGAGAAATGGAGAGAAAAAGAGAGAGAGAGAGAGAAAGAGAGAGAGAAAGAGAGAGAGAAAGAGAGAGAGAGAGAAAGAGAGAGAGAAAGAGAGAGAGAAATGGAGAGAAAAAGAGAGAGAGAGAGAGAAAGAGAGAGAGAAATGGAGAGAAAAAGAGAGAGAAAGAGAGAGAGAAAGAGAGAGAGAAAGAGAGAGGGAGAGAAAGAGAGAGAGAAATATAGAGAGAAAGAGAGAGAAAGAGAAAGAAAGAAAGAGAGAAAGAGAGAAAGAGAGGGAGCGAGAGAGAAAGAGAGAGAGAGAAAGAGAGAGAGAGAGAAAGAGAGAGAGAGAGTGAGTAAGAGTGAGAAAGAGAAAGACATATGGACAGAACCAGAGATTAAATGAAAGACAGACAAGTAAAATCTGCGAATAACGAATAGACAGAAATATTGACAAAATCACTTTGTCCGTGATGTTAAGGCTTTCACATACTATTATGATCCTATTTTTTTTTAAATCAAATTCATAAATGATTTTTTATGTTCAGTCTAAACTAGAAGTAGAAGGTAGATTTGATTGAATGTATCAAAGTATATGTAATTTAAAAACAACAACGAAAAAGTTAAAATAGATTTTTTTTGAAAGAAACACAGCAAAAAAAAAAGTCTTTTTAATGGTTTCTTTAAAACAATATCCGAGCGACAGCGCGTTCGGCTGGCGTACCGATGGTCCTGGGTTCCAATCCTGGTCAAGGCTAAGATTTGTTCCCTGGTCTGGACGGCGTCACTGAGTCTACCCCGCTCCAATGGGTACCTGACTTTAGTTGGGGAAAAAGTAAATGCGGCTGGGCATTGTGCTGGCCACACATCCCCTAGTATGTGCTGGCCACAGAAACTAGTGAACGCTGCCCTATAGATGAATTAGTTCCAACGAGATACTTAATAGGCCTCTCTAATTCCTTTGTTTAAGTTATTTTACTGGTAATAAAAACTTAGGCATTGTTCTGCTGCATTTATAGAACCTTATACTATAAACTATAAATAATTCTTGATAAAAAATATATGAAACACATTATTTCACATAATTTTAAACTTTGAAGTAGTGTAATAAGTCTAATTTTACGTTTTAACAAAGATTGACAGTTTGCTTTAATATTTCTGCTATTTGATGACTCTAATGACTTCTTTTCGGAATTCTAGATTCCCTTTTGTACTGTGCACTTCCGTTTCATTTAATCGTTATGATTTTCTCAATGTGAAATCAAAATTAAAATCGAAAGTTGTATACAGCGGAAACATTTATTTGCAAACGTCGGAGCATCGAAGTCATTTAAGACAGCCTTTTTCGATGTACACGCAAAAACTAAATAATTATAAGCTCTAAAATTAAAGAAAGCGGTCCATCATCTAATTATATCTTTGGTTTTAACTTGTGATTATTTTTGTAAAATTTGTTTTTCATTAATGTACACAAATAAAAAAGAAAGATTTACGAGTTTTTGGTTTTCAAATTAAAAGATAATTAAAATCCTAAAAAAAAAAACTCCACTTGACTTAAACGTACGATATTCTCAGGGTTGGTATAGCACAGTTTTTAATTCACTTCAACTTGTGGTCTATTGGACAAACTTTGTAGCCCTAATGACATGGTAATAGGAGGTACATTGTTCCCACACCGTAACATAGACAAGTTCCCACACCGTAACATAGACAAGTTCCCACACCGTAACATAGACAAGTTCCCACACCGTAACATAGACAAGTTCCCACACCGTAACATAGACAAGTACCCACACCGTAACATAGACAAGTTCCCACACCGTAACATAGACAAGTTCCCACACCGTAACATAGACAAGTTCCCACACCGTAATATAGACAAGTTCCCACACCGTAATATAGACAAGTTCCCACACCGTAATATAGACAAGTTCCCACACCGTAACATAGACAAGTTCCCACACCGTAACATAGACAAGTTCCCACACCGTAACATAGACAAGTTCCCACACCGTAATATAGACAAGTTCCCACACCGTAATATAGACAAGTTCCCACACCGTAATATAGACAAGTTCCCACACCGTAACATAGACAAGTTCCCACACCGTAACATAGACAAGTTCCCACACCGTAACATAGACAAGTACCCACACCGTAACATAGACAAGTTCCCACATCGTAACATAGACAAGTTCCCACACCGTAACATAGACAAGTTCCCACATCGTAACATAGACAAGTTCCCACACCGTAACATAGACAAGTACCCACACCGTAACATAGACAAGTTCCCACACCGTAACATAGACAAGTTCCCACACCGTAATATAGACAAGTTCCCACACCGTAATATAGACAAGTTCCCACACCGTAATATAGACAAGTTCCCACACCGTAACATAGACAAGTTCCCACACCGTAACATAGACAAGTTCCCACACCGTAACATAGACAAGTTCCCACACCGTAATATAGACAAGTTCCCACACCGTAACATAGACAAGTTCCCACACCGTAATATAGACAAGTTCCCACATCGTAACATAGACAAGTTCCCACATCGTAACATAGACAAGTTCCCACACCGTAACATAGACAAGTACCCACACCGTAACATAGACAAGTTCCCACACCGTAACATAGACAAGTTCCCACACCGTAACATAGACAAGTTCCCACACCGTAACATAGACAAGTTCCCACACCGTAACATAGACAAGTTCCCACACCGTAACATAGACAAGTTCCCACACCGTAATATAGACAAGTTCCCACACCGTAATATAGACAAGTTCCCACACCGTAATATAGACAAGTTCCCACACCGTAACATAGACAAGTTCCCACACCGTAACATAGACAAGTTCCCACACCGTAACATAGACAAGTACCCACACCGTAACATAGACAAGTTCCCACATCGTAACATAGACAAGTTCCCACACCGTAACATAGACAAGTTCCCACACCGTAACATATACAAGTTCCCACACTGTAACATAGACAAGTTCCCACACTGTAACATAGACAAGTTCCCACACCGTAACATAGACAAGTTCCCACACCGTAACATAGACAAGTTCCCACATCGTAACATAGACAAGTTCCCACACCGTAACATAGACAAGTTCCCACACCGTAATATAGACAAGTTCCCACACCGTAACATAGACAAGTTCCCACACCGTAACATAGACAAGTTCCCACACCGTAATATAGACAAGTTCCCACATCGTAACATAGACAAGTTCCCACATCGTAACATAGACAAGTTCCCACACCGTAACATAGACAAGTACCCACACCGTAACATAGACAAGTTCCCACACCGTAACATAGACAAGTTCCCACACCGTAACATAGACAAGTTCCCACACCGTAACATAGACAAGTTCCCACACCGTAACATAGACAAGTTCCCACACCGTAACATAGACAAGTTCCCACACCGTAATATAGACAAGTTCCCACACCGTAATATAGACATGTTCCCACACCGTAATATAGACAAGTTCCCACACCGTAACATAGACAAGTTCCCACACCGTAACATAGACAAGTTCCCACACCGTAACATAGACAAGTACCCACACCGTAACATAGACAAGTTCCCACATCGTAACATAGACAAGTTCCCACACCGTAACATAGACAAGTTCCCACACCGTAACATAGACAAGTTCCCACACCGTAACATAGACAAGTTCCCACACCGTAACATAGACAAGTTCCCACACCGTAACATAGACAAGTTCCCACACCGTAATATAGACAAGTTCCCACACCGTAACATAGACAAGTTCCCACACCGTAACATAGACAAGTTCCCACACCGTAACATAGACAAGTACCCACACCGTAACATAGACAAGTTCCCACACCGTAACAAGACAAGTTCCCACACCGTAACATAGACAAGTTCCCACACCGTAACATAGACAAGTACCCACACCGTAACATAGACATGTTCCCACACCGTAACATAGACAAGTTCCCGTAACATACACAAGTTGACCTGGTATTCATCCAACGACAGAGATAGAAACCAAATTGATCATTTGCTTATAAATGCCAAATGGAGGAGATCATTGCTAGATGTTACAGTAAAACGAGGTGCTGATGTTGGAAGTGACCTTCCGTTTGGGTGATAGCAAAAGTGAAACTGAAACTGAGATGGACACAGAACAAGACAGACTTTCAGCGAGGATGCCATATTACAGAAACTAAAAGATCCTCACACTAAGCTCACCGTCATCACACAAGTCAAGAATAGATTCCAGGCACTACAATTAATTCAGTTTAAATTTAGATGATGTGAGTAATAACATTAATTCAAACTATGAAAATGTCAAAGTTGCATACCAATTGAGTGGAGAAAAATGCTTGGGCTTTAGAGATAAGAAAAAGACAAAATAATGAATTACACCAACCACATTGTGCACCATAGACCAGAGATGCAAGATAAAATATCAAATGATTAACACTAGGTCAACAAGACCCACTCGAAAAATACAAATACCAATATAAAGAAGCCAACAGAACAGCGAAGAAGATGGTGCGCGCAGACAGGAGAGCTTATCTTATAGAACTTTCAAGTGAAGCAGAGACTGCTGCAGCTAGAGGAGAGCAAAGTCAGTTATTTAAAATTTCCAGGCAGATTCGTGACTAATTCCACTCTTGTCATCAAGGTTATACAAGGAAAACTACTTACTATTGAAGCTGACCATAAGACATGGTGGACTGAACATTCAAGCGAAATACTTTATAAAGAGCCACCAATGAAAGAAATGAGAATTCCAGATAAACAGGAAGATTTGGAGATCAATGTCGAACCACCTACCTACAAAAGAAGAAATTGTAAATGCCATTAAATCACTAAAAAACAATAAAGCTCCAGGATTCGATAACTTGAATACTGAATTATTTAAGTCTGACGCAGAGACAGCAGCTAGTATATTGGAGCCAATTTTCAGAAAAATTTTGGTCGCGACATAGTTCAGAAGACTGAAATAAACGAGTTATAATCAAAATCCCCAAAAAGGGCGCACTTAATGATTTTAATATCTGGCGCGGCATTACGCTTCTGTCAATCCCTAGAAAAGCACTGGCCAAGGTGATTATTGGAAGGCTGTCCGAAGCTATCAAGAACATTCTTATAAAAGAACCAACATGATTCAGAAAAAGGAGAACATATATTTGCTAACGTCATAGAACAATGCACAACTTTATATCAACATTATTGACTTTGCAAAGGCTTTGACAGTGTTCACCGTGACAGTTTGTGGCGCATTCTGTGAGCATATGAAATACCAGCTTACGTAGTAAATCTAGCTGATCAAGAGCTTTTCCTGCAGATACAGTTGAAAGGAAGAAACATATGGTTCGAAGTACAGACAGGAATGCGACAAGGATGCGTGATGTCTGCATTTCTTTTTAACATTCTCATTAACTGGGTGATGGGAAACACAACAGAAGTGGGAAACAATGGCATCAGATGGACTTTGTTATCGGCACTTGAGGATTTAGACTATGCTGATGACCTGGCCCTTTTGTCTCACACCTATCGGCAAATACAAGACAAGACAGACAGATTGAATCATTTTAGCTCACAAGTGGGACTCAAAATCAATGAAAAGAAATCAGAAGTCATGATTCTAAACACTACAACTATGATCCCAGTCAAAGTTACCGTATATACTCGCGTATAAGTCGCACCGGTGTATAAGTCGCACCCCTACTTTTCGTCGAAATTTTCGGTTAAAAAAAGTGCGACTTATACGCGAGTATATACGGTAATAAACAAAATCTTTCTGATAAAGACAAAATTCAACAACCTTGGAAGCTCACTCACACCAGGTGGGGGAGGTAAGGAATACATCCAAAACAGACTGAATAGAACAAGAAATGCATTTAACAGCATGAAAAACTGGGGGATCGTCTCAATACAGTACGTACTAGAACCCATTTAAAACTCTACAACAGCTGTGTGGTTTTTTCTGTACTTCTCAATGGAGCCGAATATTGGCGCATGGCACAACCGGACTTTCTAAAGCTTTCCTTTTCCATTCCAACAAAAAAAAAACAGGGAAATATTAAAACTATTCTGAGCAAAGAAAATATCCAGCGAAGAATTTTCTTGATGTCCCAATGCCGCCATGTTGGCATGTGCACAAAATCATCATGACAAAGCGTTGGCGATGGATTGATTATGTGCCGAGAAGGGAGAAAGTAATCTACAAGACAGCCCTACACAGGACACCAGAGGGGAAAAGAGGGTCAAAAGTAACCTGGCGCAGATAAGTAGAACAGGAAGTTGACAGGAACAGATGGAATTTGGTCGCGCCTGGAAATGTCTCACGTGACAGACAAAGTGGCAATACTTTGTTGCTGCCATATGCGCCAACAGCGTTACAGGAAGTAAATAAGTAACTTCTAATCTAAAGAAAGCTTTATTTTTTTTTAAATCTTACTTTTAAGCTTAAACTTGTTAAGAGGTGGCATTTATTCTCCCGGGAGTCGTCGCGCCTAGATCTATGGGCGGCAACTGTGGCAACTTTGTTCTTTGTTTATCTCGTTTTGGTTGTCTGCCCTTAACCCGCGACTAGTCAAATGTAAACATTGATATTACTTAGTTTTTGTAATAGGTATTGTTGTTATTTGCTAGGTTTGGTGTATGTGTCTCTTTTATCTTATCATATCATTGAGACATAATTAATACAGAAGATTATTGTTTCCTATAGGCTTATCCGTAGTCCTTGGGTCTAGTCTTGCATTTTGATTAGCATTTTAAAATGCTGTTACGCTTTTAGTTTTCTTGTCTAGTTTAACGCTGCCCATTCTATGCCCACTGCCTGAATTATACTAGGGAAGATAGATAATTCATACAAATATTGGATATGATGGTTTCATTGTTGTCGTTTTCTGGGTGGTGTTGTCTGTTGATGTTTATAAAGGATTTTAAAATCTCTGTTAGGCATATAGGCCTACATTAGGCCTATAAACAAGCGTTATACAGATAATGAACTCCTATAAGTAAACTATAAGACCAGAGAAGGAAGTTTAACTATCTGTAAACACTTAACAACTTTTGTCACTTGGTGTGTGTATGTGTTTGTGTTAAACTGTGCGAAAAGAAAATAAACCACTACAGTTTGATCAATTGTGACTTTGAGAGAATGGCGAGTTTCCGCTAAGTCATTGGTTTAGAGAGGACTTTAAATCAAGGCCGCTCAAGTGTTGACATTTTCTACTTTCTATTTCACAGGAAATTGTAGTTAAGTTTTGAGCTTTCGTTTTTTTTTTTAAACAAAGGGCGGAAGCAGAAATGATTCATTTGAATAAAGGACTTCAAGATACCACGACATAAATGGCCTACTTATTGGCAAAATGACAGATTGATGGATAGATTAGATAGATTAGATGGATTAGATGGATTAGATAGATTAGAGGGATTAGATGGATTAGATGGATTAGATGGATTAGATGGATTAGATGGATTAGAAGGATTAGATGGATTAGATGGATTGGATGGATCAGATAGATTAGATGGATTACATGGATTACATGGATTACATTGATAACATGGATTACATGGATTACATGGATTACATGGATTACATGGATTACATGGATTAGATGGATTAGATAGATAAAATGGATAAGATGTATTAGATGGATTAGATGAATTAGATGGATTAGATGAATTAGATGGATAAGATGGGTTAGATGGAATAGATGGATTAATAGGATTAGAAGGATTAGATGGATTAGATGGATTAGATGGATTTGATAGATTTTATAGATTAGATGGATTAGATGGATTAGATGGATTATGTGGATTACATGGATTACATGGATTAAATGGATTACATGGATTAGATAGATTAGATAGATTAGATGGATTAGATGGATTAGATGGAATAATGGATTACATGGATTACATGAATTACATGGATTAGATGGATTAAAAGGATTAGATGGATTAGATGGATTAGATTAATTAGATGGATTAGATAGATTAGATGGATTAGATGGATTAGATAGATTAGATAGATTAGATAGATTAGATAGATTAGATAGATTAGATAGATTAGATAGATTAGATAGATTAGATAGATTAGATAGTTTATATAAGGTAGATTGAAAGAGTGATATATTATTGCATGAATATATATGTAGCCTATGGAATGGTTTTCAATAGAGAGAAGTAGATCAAATAAATAGAGTTCACTATTAAACGTGACAGTCTTAAGTGAATGCAACATTTTATGACTAACGTTAACCCTTAAGATTAGTATTGACAAGTCTTAATGAGGCGTGAACTTTTGAACCCATATGTTCGTGAACTGTTCTATTTTTAACTAATAAACAAAAAAAACATGCTTTTGCTGGTGTTTGACAATTGATTTCAACCACGACGGCCAGTTCTAGTCTTTTAGAATTATACAAAGGATACAATATTAGTTATGAGGAATCCGTTTTTAACATCAAAAGTGAGTAGGCGATAACTAATACTCAAGTATTAGTCGCGTGAAGTTAAATATTTATTTGTTTACAATATAAATTAGTCAAGAGTTGCGTTTTCTTGGTTATTGAAAAACAAAATGCGTAAAATCATAAAAACGAATAACAAAAATTCCTTTGCATTTAGCAATAAGTTTGATATTTTAAAAAGGTGATTTTTCACTTCTGACAATCACAATACATTGTTTTGTTTTGTAAACATCTTTTGGAAATGAAATACATTTTAATCCCCAACAAATTTGAGTACAACCAGTAAAGTAGCACACAGACATGTTTCGAAACAAATGATTGAATTCGACCGGAAATGCTTTTTATTTGTCGACCTTTTATGCATGCATACACGTTAAGACTTATCAATAAGGGCCTAAATTTTTAGTTATCAACAAAATCTGGAGTTGATTTTTTTTTGTGTGCTGTTATTTTACTGTAAAAGTAAATCGGTAATTTCATTTTGTCTAGGCATATAAATACGTGCCATCGTAAGACCTTCGCATCGTTTCCCCCAGACCTTCAATCCGAGATATAAGTAATTTTGTTTGCATTCTTTACTACCTTAATATGCACGAATCACATCGTCTAAATTATAGTCTAACACTATGAGCTCATAGACTGTGTTGCTTAAACTAGTTCAGATATTCGACGATTTCACATACATTTAAACTTAAAATCGTTATCAAAATTGAAGATTTGATTAAACTAGCACAAACGGAGGATGCAACAATCTTCGACGGAGCTACAGTAAAAGATCATTTAAAACACAAATAAAAATGCTATTTTAGATTTAAACCACAGATACGTGTGAAAGGCAATAATCTTCTTTAATATAGAATGAGCATCTGTAATATATAAGATAATATATAAAATAAGGTTTTGCAGACAGCACATTGTTGTGGATCCTGCGGGGAAAAAAAGGTTCATTCCATTAGAATTAGATAAATAAAAATGACGAAGAAAAATATATTTGATGATTTTTTGATTTGATACAGTATATGTATTATACAGTATATGTATTATATACAGTATATGTATTATATACAGTATATGTATTATATACAGTATATGTATTATATACAGTATATATATTATATACAGTATATATATTATATACAGTATAAAATAATATGTATTATATACAGTATATGTATTATATACAGTATATATATATTATACAGTATATATATTATATACAGTAAATGTATTATATACAGTATATGTATTATATACAGTATATATATTATATACAGTATATATATTATATACAGTATCTTATCTTATCTTATCTTATACATTACAGACGCTCCTTCTATAAAGAAGATTATTGCGTCCTACGCTCATCCGTGGTCCGAGTCTAGTCTTGCATTTTTATTAATGTTTTAAATGATGTTAAGTTACTGGTTTTCCTGGTTTGTTCAGGCAACCCATTCCATGCCCGAATGCCACTCGGGAAGAAAGAGTACTTATATGCATTTGTTCTCGCATAAGGGACAAGGAAAGTGTTTCTATCTTTATGTTTATCTGAGATTTGCAACAGGTTGTTATTGTGTTGTATTTCTAAATTAGAGTTTAATGCCTTATGTATTATTACTACTTTACTCTTTGCCCTTCTGTCTTCTAGTGTTTCTAGGTTTAATGATTTGACCAATGGTGTTACTCTTGTTAATGGGGAATATTCGCTAGTTATGAACCTTGCAGCTCTTTTTGGAATTTGTTCTAATTTTTTAATGTTTTCTTTAGTTGATGGGTCCCATACAGATGCTGCATATTCTAGTATAGGCCTAACTAATGTGAGATAGCATTTTAGTTTTATATTCTTATTACATTTGTAAAAGTTCCTTTTTATGAATCCTAATGTTTTGTTTGATTTTTTAATTACTTCATCAATATGAGGGTTCCAAGATAACTTATCATTTATTATTACTCCTAGATACTTAGCATTGTTAGTTTGAGTTAGTTCTTTACCATGAATGAAGTAGTTTGCTATTATTTGTTTCTTTTTCTTGGATACCCTTATTAGTTGGCATTTTTCTGGGTGAAAAGACATACTCCAGTTTGATTCCCATTTTTGTAGTTCATCTAGGTCTTTTTGTAGGAGTTCACTATCTTTTCCTGTCTTTATTATTCTATAAATTATGCAATCATCGGCAAATAATCTTACTTTTGTTCCTGTGTTGATGTATATATATTATGTACAGTATATGTATTATATACAGTATATATATTATATACAGTATATATATTATATACAGTATATGTATTATATACAGTATATATATTATGTACAGTATATGTACGCTTTTACGTCTCTTCTCTGGGGTCGTTTATCTTACAAATTCCTAAAACAAATCCGCTTTTTTTTACACAGATACATAGTCTAACTTCTATTTAGTAAACACAACGATGGCCGCTCTATCTTCATTAAACAAAATATCTTTAATCCACAACATTTACAATGCTAAGTATCTAGGAGTAATAATAAATGACAAGTTATCTTGGAACCCTCACATTGATGAAGTAATTAAAAAATCAAACAAAACATTAAAATTCATAAGAAGGAACTTTTACAAATGTGATAAGAACATAAAACTAAAATGCTATCTCACATTAGTTAGACCTATACTAGAATATGCAGCACCTGTATAGGACCCATCAACTAAAGAAAACATTAAAATTAGAACAAATTCAAAAGAGAGCTGCAAGGTTCATAACCAGTGAATATTCCCAATTGACAAGAGTAACACCATTAGTCAAATCATTAAACCTAGAAACACTAGAGGAGAGAAGGGCAAAGAGTAAAGTAGTAATAATACATAAGGCATTAAACTCTAATTTATAATGTTACGAGTAGATTTATTTCCATATTATATTGGTTCTGTTATTATTAACTAAAGTTAAAATGAAATAATCTTAAACCCGAAATGTTTCCGTGTTAGGAATAAAACATGTATATGTCTAGACACTACGTCATAGCAATAAAATACGTCATATGCACGAGGGTTGAATACCGTTAGTTTTAGTTCTAGTTTGGGCGCTAATGTGTGAGGACTGTTTTTGACCACTTTCTTAAAGATAGGATTACGGCTTAGTTCATTATAGAAGAATCTCAACTGATTAAGTTTCATTATATAATACTGGTACATGTATTCTGTGGTATTGTTATATTTTATCATCTCAACTTGTTGGAATAAAATTGTGTTCAATTTCAAACAGGATTGTGGATTTCCTATATATTAAGGTACAGTTTATCTAAATCATTTCATACACAAAAGATTCATATCAAACGAGTAAAATAAACATCAAATCTAATTCAATAATATCAATATAAATTCTTATACAACCTTGTGAGACCCAAGATGGAAATGAATCAAAAGAATATATAATAATACATTACTAAAAATATCATCATACGTCAGTAGCTGATTTCGCACGTGACAATAAATAGAACACAATAACAACCTGTTGCAAAGCTCAGATAAACATAAGGTCATAAAGACAAAAACACGTTCCTTGACCCTTATGCGAGAACAAATGCATATAAGTATTCTTTCTTCTCGAGTGGCATTCGGGCATGGAATGGGTTGCCTGAACAAACTAGGAAAACCAGTAACTTAACATCATTTAAAACATTAATAAAAATGCAAGACTAGACTCGGACCACGGATGAGCGTAGGACGCAAAAATCTTCTTTATAGAAGGAGCGTCTGTAATGTATAAGATAAGATAAGATTTACAACAAGAACATAGTACAAGTCATATGTGGCCATCTCCTTTCGACTCCACGCTGAGAAAGCGCTCTATTCATCAGCTGCCCTTTCTGGCCGACGGAACGTGTGTATGGTTACACATTATATTATTATAATATCCAAATAAACAAGAGATTTTTTTTTTAAAGGGGGTGTGGAAACTTAGGGAATAGGATTAATAGTCAACTCACAATTTATTTACCTATTTATTTTATATGTAACACTTTACTGTAAAGATGAGCGTCTTACCATAGACTAGGCTATAATATACATGGACCGCTTGCTTTAGTTTTTTTATGCTCTATCTTCTTGTTTTGTAATTACCGATTCTAAATAAAGTAGTTGCCATACAAGTTCCGTTTTATTAAATCGCATTTTTTCGACTTTAAATGAATACTTGTTCTACTATTATTCCTATTATCATTGACTAGGCCTATAATAAGATGGACCGCTTGCTCTATTTTTAGAGCTTGTATTCTTTTTTATGTGCGCATACAACACTGATCTATAAATGTTTCAGCTCCATACAACTTTCGATTTTGATTTTACTTCAGAAAATCATAGCGATTAAATAAAACGGAACTAGTATAGAAACTACTTTATAGCAACTACTTTATTTAGAATCGGGAATTCAGAAAATCAGTGTTTCGAGTCATCATATAGCAGAAATACTAAAGCAAGCGGTCCATGTATATTATAGTCTATGTTCTTACAGTGCATTTCAAGTTATCTAGCGCAGTTCTCTCGGAACGCCGATACTTATGCAGAAAATGGTGTTAAAACCAGGGAATTCCGTGCCCCACCATTCCTGGACTATGTTATGATTCTAGCGGTGACCCCGTACCCCTGTAACTCTTCATGCCGAATGTATCTCGACCGGCGCCACAAGAACGTCTCTAGCTTGTTGATAGGAAAATTGAATTATTATTATTATTATTATTATCATTATTATTATTATTATTATTATTATTAATTACTCTTCTAATTTGGACCACGGTGGTAAGCAGCGCTTTCGGCTGGTATATCGAAGGTCCTGGGTTCAAATCCTGGTGAAGGCTAAGATTTGTTCTCGGGTCTGGGGGGTGTCTGATTGGTGACCTTACTTTAGTTGGGGTAAAGTAAAGGCGGCCGGGCATTGTGCTGGTCACACCATCCCCTAATATGCCGGCCCCATGGATCAATCTGGTCCGACGGGATACTTTACTTAATTTTATTCTTCTGATTGAGCCTTGGTCATATGCTTGTCTCGAAGATGAAACCTTGAATGATTAAAATCATACCGTCTCGCGATTGGCTCATTATATCAGTCGATTTTTATTAGATAAAAAATATTATACTTGGATGACTATGACAATTTTACAGATTATACATGCTTGCCAAGCCCGACCCTTGAGAATAGAGCGCTATTTTAATCGACTCATCGTTGTACCTTCATACACTGGGTGCTGTTCTCTTAACGGTGACCCGTTAACCGTATAATGTGTGCATGATCTTTTTTCTTTATACGTCTTCCTCATCAAATGGCGATGGTAGGCTATATGATATGCCTAGAATGTTTGCAAGGGGAAATGGGGGAATCAGGGTTCTCTTCTGAAGCTTGGGAAACATCTATCGCGTCTTTTCACAACTTATACACATTAAACCACTGGCGTTTGGAAGAAACATTGGATGGTAAAATATAAATAGCATGTAAGAAATTTCAATGAACAAAAGAAAAACGATGAACTAAGATAACAATAACAACGATCCTACGCGTGCTGATATACTCCAAATCTGGGGCACTCGTCTTGTGCATTTAAATAAACATCACGTCCGGCATACTAACAACAAACCATATAGGGTGCTGATTTCCTGGCTATTCGGAGACTGCTCTAGTGGTCGGGTCTGCGCACAATGTTCGTATATGTACTAATTGATACTAGTAGTTTTGCTCGTCAAATTGACGAAGAAAAGAATGACTACAACATTTTTGTTATCAGAATTTAAAAAAAAGGAAAAGAAAACAAACAAGAAACAATAAGAAACAATAAAAACAATAATAATAATAATATTTGTATAGCGCTGCCAAAAAACATAATGTAAGCTCAAAGCGCGTTTAACATACAACTAAGAATTTGGATATTACCCTAGGCCAGGTGACAGAGCTAAATTGATGATTAAAAAAGACAAAACAAATAAATGTAGCATTAACCGACCCAACCCATAAATAAGACAGTAAGTTTCTAAAGCATGTTAAATGTTATCTAAGGTAACGGGGAAACCCGAATGATACAAACAACATATAATTTGAAAGCATTTTAACGGGACATTACACTGAATATTTTTTAAATGGCGCTTCAGTTAATTAGTATTTTACTAATTAAAATTTAACAAATTATAATTTACAAATGTAAGAAGAACATAAAACCAAAATGCTATCCCACATTAGTTAGACCTATATTAGAATATGCATCATCTGTATGGGACCCATCAACGAAAGAAAACATTAATTAAATTAATTTCTACAAATTCAGAAAAGAGCTGCAAAGTTCATTACTAGCAAATATCCAAATCTAACAAGAGTAACACCATTAGTAAAATCACAAAACATAGAAACACTAGAAGACAGAAGGGCAAAGAGTAAAGAAGTAATAATACACAAGGCATTCAATTCTATTCTAACTTAGAATTACAACACAATAGGCTCCATGACATTTAAACACGCGACAATTAATTACCCGACACTCAAACATAAGGACAGATAATCATAGGCCTACTTTTTATTTCACATTAAACTGCTAGCAGCCATACCCGTCAAAATGATGGCGAAAAGCAAGGGTGGGGGGAGGGAAATCAAAAATTTTATTTTTGTCCAAGTATTTCCAAGGCTTACATTGGTGGATCTCTCTCTGCATGCAAGACTCTGGCAGATGGTGTACCACAAGGATCAGTTCTAGACCCAGTTTAGTTTACAAAGTACATCTATCCACTGGGAGATGTTATCGGGGCTTTTGATATTTAATTCCATTTCTACGCTGTTGATAAGGTCGCCAAATTGCAGCGTATTCAAAACAGTACCGCCCGGCTGGTCATGCGTAAGTCAAGGCGTGATTATGCGACAGTTTTCCTGCGTAGGCTTCATTGGCTCCCTGTGAAAGCCAGAACTTATTACAAAGTGGCGGTACTTTGCCATCAGTGCCTACATAACGACGAGTTGACGTCCTATCTCAAGGATCTAATCAAACCATGTTCCGCAAAGAACACTTCGTTCTGCCGACTCCTCACTTCTGGAGGTGACTTAGAACTTTCTCAATATCTGGACCCAAAGTATGGAATCAACTTCCCATCCAGGCAAACACGTTCTATCATCACGTTTATAAAGAATCTAAAAACACATTATTTCAACATTACCTTCGTTAAACACTTTTTAGATCCTACTGTTTTACTCTTATATAAAGCCAATTAATTTTTTGCTACATTTATTTGCTTTGTCCTATGAATGTAAAGCTTATAATTATTAGTAAGCTTTATATTTTTAGCCTAGAGATTATATCCGTCTTCTACGTAGCTTGCTCTTCAATGTTAAATGCACTCTGAGCTTACATGTTTGTTAGCAAATAGAATCATTATTATTATTACATAAGCTTCTATTCAGTAATGCCTTCAAGTAGTTAAAGTGTATGATAATAAGAATAGAAAGTTTTATTGTCGATGCAAGATGAAGAAGAATAATGAATTACAAGTGTTCTGCTCATTTGAAAACATTCGGTTTTCTTTCCGTTTTTATCATAAGTTTCACTTCAAAAATTAAATTGGAACTTTCAACATGTATAGTATAACTGTACTTTTCATTCGGGCGTAGAATGGGTTGCCTGAACAAACCAGGAAAACAAGTAATTTGGCATCATTTAATATATATATATATTATTATTATTAAAACGTTTAGATAAGTAATACGTCTAAAACAAAATTAACTAACAAATTAAGCAAAATAGGACTATAGCCTACTATATATATATGTATATAAACAATTATTATAAAGTTTAGATAAGTAATACGTTTAAAACAAAATTACGGTAACTAACAAATTAAAGACCAAGTGAAGAGCTTTTTATCAAAATTGAGTTAACATTAGATTTTGATAGTAAATAGTGTATTCAGCATCTGAATGTTAATAAAAAACATTTATACAAAATATCAAAGATAAATTTTAAGTAATTAGTTCAAT
Source organism: Anisus vortex (assembly GCA_949126835.1). Lineage (NCBI taxonomy): Eukaryota > Metazoa > Mollusca > Gastropoda > Planorbidae > Anisus > Anisus vortex. The sequence continues at coordinate 8,235,247 of OX421497.1, forward strand.
ATTTGCAATTAAATGTGTGTGTTTTTCGGAGGAATACTCCAAATCTCGTAGCCATTTGAGATGTTTTTATTTCCGGCAATATAGGAAAGTGACGTAACATAAAGGATTCCAACTAGGAAAAATGAATATTGTCACGTGTTTTGAATCTATTGCCACATGTTTTGAATCTTTTCCCGGTTCTTATTTTTAACAAAATGGTTAAATATAGATTTATAGCGTCTATTTTTATTTATTTATTTCCCTTGTGATACGTCACTGCCGTATGAGGCTATTCCAAATCTCGTTCCTTTGAGAAAAACCTCTTCACTTGGTCTTTAAGCAAAATAGTTCATAAAATAAAAATTTCTCTTCAAGGATGTTTCCAGTTTATGTATTCACCCTTTGTTCCGATACGTAAAAAACCTATATATAGGCTATGTATGAGCTTATATAAACATAAAAACAGACAAACTCACGGTAATTATATATATTGATGATAGCTAAACAAGAAAATATTGATAGATCAATAGTTAGAAAAGCCCATTAATGAAAAGTTTTTTGGCATATATCCAAGATATGGATTTCTCTTAACCAGTAGTAAGAGAAAAAAAAATCAAAGTTTAAAAAAAAAGAACCACAATTAAGCTTGTAAAAGAAAAGAAAACTCAATGAAATACAATAACGGTCGTATTGACTATAATAATATTATATTAAGAATTAACGAACGTAGAAACTCGAAGTCAACATATCATTTAGTGTATAAATATACATTTTCCTTATGTCTTCTGACTTTTTTTGCCCTTTGCCATCCCCTCCCCCCACCCCAAAAAAAAAAGAAGAAAAAAAGAAAGCAAATGTTTGATAGTCTTGATGATTGATCTATAAATGACTCAATAAATCATTAAAATAATTGGTTGAATATGTCATTCCGGCGTATTTTCCATAAGCAATTTGAAAAGCACTTTGCGACGTGTAGTGGCGTGCAAAATGTTGATCTAATTGGAAGGAATGTGTTGTCCTCGGCTAAACGTCTATGTACCAAGTTTCGGCTCCATAGGGTGACGCAATCCGGTTTGATTAGCCCTTCGAAGAAACGGCCAATCGTACGCCAAAAACGTAATTATAAAGTTTGCCAAGCTGATGTCAAGGGTTTTAAAAGTGAGTACATAAATGGCTACAACTAAAACTAAGCTTTTCAAAATCTATAATAAATAAAGAAGTTTTGGTATGTAAATATATTTATTTTACATAATAGTAACACGTAGAGATGTTCAAATTTTTTTTTACAATGCCTAAAAATAAATAGACTTCCACGTCAACGGCTTCCGTCAGCAAGTATCTTTTGCGAAATGACAGACGTAAACTTTCCAAGAAACAGGTTTTAATAAACACACCTATATTAGTCATTCGGTAAACCCCTTTACTTATAAACAAAATCAGCGTTGACAAAGAAATTAAATTCCCAATTCCGTGAAAGTCTTGTTTACCTTTTTAGACGGATAGATAAGATTAGATCGTCAGGCATTGATATAGATAGAGATATAATAGCTGATATATATGTAAATTTAGACGGATAGATAAGATTAGACCGCCAGAAGTTGATATAGATAGAGATATAATAGCTGATATATATGTAAATTTAGACGGATAGATAAGATTAGACCGCCAGGCATTGATATAGATAGAGATATAATAGCTGATATATATGTAAATTTAGACGGATAGATAAGATTAGACCGCCAGAAGTTGATATAGATAGAGATATAATAGCTGATATATATGTAAATTTAGACGGATAGATAAGATTAGACCGTCAGGCATTGATATAGATAGAGATATAATAGCTGATATATATGTAAATTTAGACGGATAGATAAGATTAGATCGTCAGGCATTGATATGGATAGAGATATAATAGATGATATATATGTAAATTTAGACGGATAGATAAGATTAGACCGTCAGGCATTGATATGGATAGAGATATAATAGATGATATATATGTAAATTAAGACGGATAGATAAGATTAGACCGCCAGGCATTGATATGGATAGAGATATAATAGATGATATATATGTAAATTTAGACGGATAGATAAGATTAGACCGCCAGAAGTTGATATAGATAGAGATATAATAGATGATATATATGTAAATTTAGACGGATAGATAAGATTAGACCGCCAGAAGTTGATATAGATAGAGATATAATAGCTGATATATATGTAAATTTAGACGGATAGATAAGATTAGACCGTCAGGCATTGATATAGATAGAGATATAACAGCTGATATATATGTAAATTTAGACGGATAGATAAGATTAGATCGTCAGGCATTGATATGGATAGAGATATAATAGATGATATATATGTAAATTTAGACGGATAGATAAGATTAGACCGTCAGGCATTGATATGGATAGAGATATAATAGATGATATATATGTAAATTAAGACGGATAGATAAGATTAGACCGCCAGGCATTGATATGGATAGAGATATAATAGATGATATATATGTAAATTTAGACGGATAGATAAGATTAGACCGCCAGAAGTTGATATAGATAGAGATATAATAGATGATATATATGTAAATTTAGACGGATAGATAAGATTAGACCGCCAGAAGCTGATATAGATAGAGATATAATAGCTGATATATATGTAAATTTAGACGGATAGATAAGATTAGACCGCCAGAAGTTGATATAGATAGAGATATAATAGCTGATATATATGTAAATTTAGACGGATAGATAAGATTAGACCGCCAGAAGCTGATATAGATAGAGATATAATAGCTGATATATATGTAAATTTAGACGGATAGATAAGATTAGACCGCCAGAAGCTGATATAGATAGAGATATAATAGCTGATATATATGTAAATTTAGACGGATAGATAAGATTAGACCGCCAGAAGTTGATATAGATAGAGATATAATAGATGATATATATGTAAATTTAGACGGATAGATAAGATTAGACCGCCAGAAGTTGATATAGATAGAGATATAATAGATGATATATATGTAAATTTAGACGGATAGATAAGATTAGACCGCCAGAAGCTGATATAGATAGAGATATAATAGCTGATATATATGTAAATTTAGACGGATAGATAAGATTAGACCGCCAGAAGTTGATATAGATAGAGATATAATAGATGATATATATGTAAATTTAGACGGATAGATAAGATTAGACCGCCAGAAGTTGATATAGATAGAGATATAATAGATGATATATATGTAAATTTAGACGGATAGATAAGATTAGACCGCCAGAAGCTGATATAGATAGAGATATAATAGCTGATATATATGTAAATTTAGACGGATAGATAAGATTAGACCGCCAGAAGTTGATATAGATAGAGATATAATAGATGATATATATGTAAATTTAGACGGATAGATAAGATTAGACCGCCAGAAGTTGATATAGATAGAGATATAATAGCTGATATATATGTAAATTTAGACGGATAGATAAGATTAGACCGCCAGAAGTTGATATAGATAGAGATATAATAGATGATATATATGTAAATTTAGACGGATAGATAAGATTAGACCGCCAGAAGTTGATATAGATAGAGATATAATAGATGATATATATATAAATATAGAGATAGAAGCGTAGATATAAGATTATATAGAGATACGTTGACAAGTAGATCGATAAATAGATAGATAGATATTAAATGAGAACAATGTTTTTGAAGTCATTAAGATAATAGACCTAAGTAAAACAAAGATTTGACCAATAACAAGATATTTAACAAATGTCAAGATTTGATGTTTTATATTCTCATGTACATAATTATTGAATTTTCTCAAAAATGTTTATAATGCATAAAAACATTTCTTTTACGTGAACGGCTTCCGACAGCGACTTATTGTTAAAGAAAATGACGTCATCTTTCCAAGAAAAGGGTTTTAATTCACCAACATCAATTAGTCATTTTGGTAAAACCCTTTTTTTTTTCCTACCAAATTGTATAAAAAGTTCAAATATTGATCATAAACATTTATTTTTTATTTATTTGTGCACTTTTAAACATAAAATTGAGGATTTGGATCAATATTTAAAAAAAAAAATTTTTATTACAAAATGATGTCAACTTTAAGTCTAAAAGAATATTATATATGAAAAATGAAATGTCTTTGATAGAAAATATATTGCGAAGTAACTTAAAGTTACCATTTCTCTATGTTGGTTTCTTTTTCACCTTCTCTTTCTTTCCTTTTTTAATTTTTTTTTAAGAGTTTCGCTTTCATCAAACAGTAAATAAATATTTGAGCTTACACAGGTAAAAGCACACAAACAAAAAGCAGTCTAGTGCAGTGGTTCCCAAACTATTTTAGACCGCTTTAAGCAGTTTTTCCTCATTAACAGAAGAACTTTTGTCTTACAAGAATACCCTGAGCCTCGGGGTAGGCTACACACGCTGTGTATTACTGCAGTTTTGATTTCATTATTGACGATTCTTTTCCGAGCAACTATTAGTGGCGGAAAATTCTGCAAAATTGATTGATAAATAAATTAGAACAAGTTCAGAAATAGAGCTGCAAGGTTCATTACTAGCGAATATTCACAACTGCCAAAAGTAACACCAATAGTTAAATCTCTAAGCCTGAAAACTCTGATTTTTTAATGCAAACTCTGCAGGCTGAGTGTCTTTCTAAACTGCTGGGCATTCACTCTACTTTCAGCTTTTGGTTCAGCGTACAACTGTTAGCGAAGAGCACTTAATGACAAGGCGCTCATCAATTAATACAGACTAATTACATTTAAAATAGTTTTTAGCCCAATGCTCCTCTTCTTTGATTAAGCATTATATATTGCCTAATGAATTCTAAAAGATTTGTTTTATTATTGTAATAAATATAAGAGACTTATATACTAGCAATATATTATGTAATTGTTGTTATTGTAATGATTAATGTTTTAAAAAATACTTCAATCGATTTAAACAATTATGCAGGAAATGTTTATTTACAACTGTTTAACGTAAATTAATTGTGCAACTTTAATTACTATATAGCTGAAATAAATACCACGATGCTAGATTTGAATAAGGAAATATAAATGAATAAGTAATATTATTTATAATAAAAAACATAACTTGTCTGGCATCACTATAGAATCAAATTTGGAAACTTTCATTTAATTAAAGGGAGATAATTAACCCGTTTTTATTTGCGCTAATATTTCTAAATGTTTTCTTTTTTTCCTTTATAAAAAAATAAAAAGCTTTAGAATTATATCAATAAAATAAAAAATGATAAAATATAGTTGAAAGTTATATAAATATTATGTGACTGGAAAATTAATATGTACATATCCAAACATTACATTAACTACTTACTATGTATAATTACCACGTAATTCTACCTCTTAAATACAGTTTTGGTGCATTCAATACAATCTTGAAGTTTTAAAGACAATCTCTAGATGTTGAGATCAAAATAAAAACTAATTGTTATTAGTTGCTAGAAATTTTATCTGGACAACGTTAATACATTTTAAGAAATTAACAATTATTGTGAAAGTTCATTAATGAATTTTAATATACTGCTTTCTTAAAGGATCTCCCTTTTAAGTCTTGAAAAGGTCCCACTTCATAGCATTTAAAATGTCGCACTTTTTAAAATTCCTAAATAGGTCAAAAGTTTTATTCATTAAAAAGAACTACGTTTTCGTTCTCAAAAAAGGTCCCTCTTTTTTCTTGAAAAGAGTTTACCTTTCTATTCTTAAAATGTCATTGCAAAAACAAAAGGTTTATTATTAAAAGACCCCATTTTTGGGAAAATGGGCGTAAGGGGAGCGGCCGCTCCCTCTGCTGCCCCCTTGGCGACGCTACTGAGAACAGAATCTACACTAAATTCCAAAATATTCATAAAGTGTCGGTCGTTTTATCGCAAATACTACTGCTTTTAACACAATGGCTGCTTTTCACAAAGAAGAGGCCTTTTAAATTTAACCTTGCTCTCTACACTCGCATTACTGGTCCGCATAGGTGCTTTATGGTGCCGACCTTGTCACATACACCTGTGTTGATGTCATTACGCCAAGTAGCCTACACAAAGTATGCGGATGCATCTGCATGTCGGTGGACTTGCTTATAAACGGAAAGATGAGCTGTGTTTCGGCTCCTAAGACCATCGAAAACACACGTTTTCCGAAGGCCTTTGGCGACCCCCAGGAAAAGGTCATTCGTCCCCAAGGAGGTCGCGACCCATTCGTGGTTTACAGACTTTCTACAGAATTTTAAATGTTATCACTCAATGGTTTTACCGTAAAATCTCAACTATAAGCCGCACTTTTTTGTCTAATGTCTTGCGGCAAACTCTTCGTGGTTTGCAGACTTTCTAAAGAATGTTTTAAATGTTATCACTCAATGGTTTTCCCGTAAAATCTCAACTATAAGCCGCACATTTAATGTTTCAAATTTTTAGGTCCAAAAATGGGGTGCGGTTAAGCACGCGTAAAAAAAAATTGTTGTTTTTTATCCTAGTTTCGGATAACAACTGCGATTGAAGATGAATGCCATCAAAAGCAACAAGACTGAAAAGACTAGACTCGTAAAAAACTGAATTGTAATTGAATGTTTTAATAAATCTATTTTCATCAATTTGTTTTATTTAAAATAATTATTTATCTTTTGAACTAACCGTTATTTCAGACATTTTATACCAACGTACAGTAGAACAGAGGAGACACGGTGGTCGAGAGGCAGCGAGTTCGGCTGGCGTACCTAAGGTTCTGGGTTCGAATCCTGTTGAAGGTTAGGATTTGTTCCCGGTACTAGAAGGTGAGTCTATACCCAGCTCTGGTGGGTACCTGACACTAGTTGGGGTAAAGTAAAGGCGGCTTTCTCGGCGAACCCACTTAAAGTTAAAATTATTTTATTAAAATGAGAAATTATCAACAAACTAAGACACTATTGCGTGGAATATTAATAACAGGTCAATTATTTCACAGCTTTACCACACGGTTAACAAATAAACAAACCATATTATTACATGAAAACTATAGAAATTTAATTATTTTTTTTTGTGCCAACTGTTAAGTGATTTTATGATAATACTTTGTAACTAAACTGAATGAATTTTAAAGATAATTTTTTTTCTTCAGTGTAATGATTGATTTACATTGTAAAAAAATTGTATGTAAAGGCAAATATACAAATAACAATAAATATGTAGATATACATTAAAACAGGAAAGTTTTGAAAAGTGTGTATAAATGTGTAAACAACTAATCATTAATGTTTAGATATAAAAAAATCTGCTTCATTCATCGACCTAACCCAAACATAAATTCAAAGTACTATTTTTACCTTATTTTGTTTACAAAAATTTATGTAGTTTTATAAAGTACAAACATACCGTAAAAAATGTTTTTAAATGCTTACAAAGATAATATACCTTTTATAATTTCTAACAAAATCTAAAAATACTTATTTCCAAACAAAATAATAAAAAGTTTACAGCTGTTTATTCTTGTAAATGAAATAGTGTTATAAGAACTCGTTGTATCTTTACAGTTTGACACATTATTGAATCAATTCAACGCCAGACTCCACCAGCCCCACTATAATTAAGTCCAGGCTTATAAAATCCACTATGGACAGGGTCGTTCAACCAAGTATTATGCCCCACGCAGTTGACAAAGGCTCCAGAACTTCCTGGACACGTGCTTGTAGTGTATGTAAACTGATAGTAGTTACCCCCTAAATCTACTTTGTGATTCCATTGACCAATGGTAACCTGCTTAGCACACCCATGAGGATGTGACACGATAAAGTTTAACTTGTGATTATTTTTAGATTCAGAGTATTTATTTTTGACTTTTTCCCAGACATCAAAATAATGCTTTGTCATTTTCTGCAATGTATCTCCAATATTTTCGTTACAAGTGACACAGGTAAACCTACACTTGTCTTGATGAATGTTTAGATAATGAACACGTACATTATCCTTAAGAATAACTTTTGGACACTTTTCTCTGTCATAAAACAATCTTAAGTGTGTATGGCTTGCTTCAATGTCATCAAAAACTACATGCGCTGCTGTATATACATAAATCTTCCACCAAACTTTGCTGGGTTTGTCTGAAGCTTTACATTTCTCACATGGGCATGTCTCATAGTCCGCTCGTTTTTGATTATCTGTGTACTTCCACACTCCACTAACTCTCCCTGTTCCTGTCCTCAATGTTTCTTGTCCGCTCATGAACGATAAATGATATGGAATCTGAGTGTTTGGAAAAAACTCTGGTCTGTTTGGGCTGGTCATGGTGACACTTATTCTAACAGTGAGGTCAGCTGTAGCTTTGATTAGTTCAAACAAATCACTGTCTTGGTGACCTTTAGGTAGATGTTCTAAGCGTAATGAGTAAATTGGTATGAACTGTTGATGATCTGGATTCTTTGTACATGTTACAAAATGATAATGTAAATCTGCTTCACCACCTAGTGACACCTGATTTTCATGTTTACCTGAAGAGATAAATGCAAACTCAAATAAAGAAAACATTGTGTTATAAATGTGTGTTTATATTTATCAACAATTTATCAACTACAAAATTAGTATTATATTATGAATATAATTCAATTGTTCATGGCCATAGTAACAAAAATTACCTATCAGGAGGACGTCAGTTCCAATTGCCTGGTCGACATTTTGTTCAGTAACTAGACAAATAGAATTAGAAAAAAAAGTTTTTTTTAACGGATTTAATTATTATTTTATTTGAAACCAACTTTTATATGTATATATATATACAGAGAGAGAGAGAGAGAGATAGAGAGAGAGAGAGAGAGGGAGAGAGAGAGGGGCAGAGAGAGAATCTAAATATTAAATATTAAAAAGTTATAAAAATATACCTTCAGAATTATATTCACTAATATCTGTATTTGAAGATTGTGGACTTAAATTCGTCTTGGGGAATAAAAATAAATTAAAAACAATATTTATATTAAACTGCAATGTAATTTATGACCATTTAGTCAAATATATTGTGCATTTTCGTATATAAATTATGTTAATATTATTTCACGCACTTCAGTCTTTATTAGTGGCCTAAATATAACTAGGGATTAAGTATCAAGAGAAGTAAGACTTTAACATATTTAGTCGTGGTTTATTTTCCTCACGACGTTTATGCCATCGTCTGGTGAATATTCCTATGGTGGATTATAATTTGACTGTTACCATATGACTGTATGTGAGTAACTTCCTTAGAGACGACTGCACTGTCACGCGGTGCGGATGGGGGGGGGGGGATATGGGTTGGAAAGTTATTAGAAAGAGCACCGTTCATGCATCTGGTTCTGGTAATGGTCGAAAGGGGATGTGCTTGCATTATAGACAAAGACATGTTTTACATGTTTTAAATGACGAAACCTACTTGCATGCAGCACTGTCAGACCACAAAACAGGAATACAAGGCAGGTTTTAAACCAATGATAATACGCCTTAGGGGAAACAGATGGAGCACGTGAACCCAATATGTAACTGTCCTATAAGACAGTGCCGTTGGTCCTAACTTCAGACAGGGGCTTGCAGCTAAGATGTCTTGTCCCACTCCTTCAAGTAAAAGCCGGTACCAAAAAGAGAAAATTGAATCATGTTACCAGTTGGGCACTTGGGTACTGTCAAAAGGCACCACCCGGGGGTACAAAAAACAACAACACAATTCCAAGAACGTTTTCTTGGAGGAGGCTCCTCTTGTGCTCTGTGCAATTCATTGCTAAGCCATTGGTTCTAGTATTCTAACACTACTATAGAGCAGAACTTTTTTAATATAATACTTTACTAATGATCTGTTTTAAACATACCTGTGTAATAGAGTCGATTTCACTTCTAAACCAAGATGCAACTGAAAAAATAAATATAGTCTCTGAATTGTGTATAATTTACTCTTAGTGCATGTATTATGTTTAGGAATTTAAAAAATAGTGTATTTTTTAATGTTTTTTTTTAAATTGTTGTAGTTTTTGTGACACATTTATATTATAATATAGCTTCTAGGTTAAAAAGTATATATTTAAAATTAACTTAATCTTTTGCTGTCATTACAGCCCTTTAGAATAAGAGGTTGTGTTTTCACTTCCGTTGCCTCTGTGTAGGAGGTGGATAAGAGAACATTGATCAGATATAGTAGCTACCGAAGAAAATCTAGTACTTGGGATGAATCTACAGCAGCCATGATCTCTTGGGCTGTTACTAGGAGACTTGAGCAGGATTACTAGAGCTAGAACCACATATAATGTGGTTTTTGTATTGCTACAAAAACGTTTAAAGGTTTAATAGATAAAAACACTAGAAAAAGAGAATTCACAGACACATCAGGTGGAAGAGTTTATGTAACAAACAAGCTAAACTCACTTGATTTTGGTAGTTAAGACACGCTAATGTTTTGAAACACATATATATATATATATATATAGATATAGATATATAGATAGATATATATATAGATAGATAGATATATATAGATATATATATATATAAACATTTTAGAACAGTGGTTCCCAACCTTTTTACTGCCGCAACCCCTAAATAGATATTCTCATGTTGTGGCGACCACCAACCACACATTTATTTCATCGCTACCTTCTAACTGTAATTTGCTAATGATATGAATTGAAATGTGAACATCTGATTTGCGGGATGTATTTTGATTGTTACAAATTGGACATAATTAAAGCACAGTGATTAATCACAAAACAATATGTAATTATATATTGCAAGACTGTGAGATATATATATTTCTAATGACAAGGACATCTATATATATTTCTAATGACAAGGACATCAGTGCTAAGGTTGATATTGCTTTTTTCTCATTGCTTCAGAAATTCTCAGAAGTCTTTGTAGAGCACAACAAAGATGATCTTCCGCGACAATCTTCTTCTGTATATATAGACTTCATAACCAACAAGGAGGAAAACCATGTTTCACGAAAATATTTTGTTGGAATTGGAAGAAGAAGGCACAACACAGTTTCAGTCAAAATACTATTCGACTGTAAACACTTAATCCAGAATCGTGCAATTGTAGAGAAATAAGTTCTCGCTTATTGTTGTTAATAAGTTCAATGAACTCCTCTTGTTTTGTCTCAGGAACATTTCAACTTTGACAATGATTGGGATTCTGTAAAGTAGCCTACTAATGGGGTGTCATATTGATTTGAAAAATATGATAAAATTTCGTCTGCAACCATATGCAAGTGTTCATTCAAAGAAATTATCATCGTAATCCTTTTGTCTGGTTCTGTACCATTTTCTTTTCAAAGAAAGCAGATAACGTAGGCAACACGGACATTTTATTTTCATCCAATTTTTTATGCAAAAGCTGAAGTTTCATTAGGAATGATCGAATCTAAAGATTTAATGGCATGTTACATTTGTTCCTTGCAGTAATAAATTAAACTCATTCAAGATGGCAAAGAGGTCAACAAAGTAAGTTATTTTATGCATTTCACTTTTATTGCCGAAAAGTGCTTCGAACTGGGGTCTTGCTTTCTGATTTTAAAAATACTTCAGCACGCTTATTTAAACCGTTTCCTCTCTACAACTATCTCAAACCATAGTATTCTTTGACGCATTTAACTCGTTACACACAGTGGCGTATTTAGGCATCTTCCACATGTTCCATTGGAACAGGGGCCCCCACACACCCCAAAAATATTTTGCTTAGTGACATCCCCATTCTTTTATTTAAAATGTAAAATAAAATTCATTTATTCCCCTACAATTTTAAGCGCGCCAGTCCAATTAAGCTAAACGCGACATAAAAAGTATGTATGATTTTACAGAATGTAACATTAATTAACGGCATTTTTCTGAGGTAGGCCTGTGTGGAAGACATGGGGGAGGCCATGAGGGGCCCCCACATAAATTTGGGAACTGGGCCTCCACAATCATAAATACGGCCCTGGTTACACAGTTGTGAAAACAGTCGACTGTTTAAAGAGCTCGCGTTTACAAAATTAATATTATTTGTGATGTTTTTTAATTACTTCTTTTATTTATTGAGGCAACGTTTTCGTTGCTAATATTTGCCGATGAATAGCCTACCACGGTGAGTGTTGATTACTATTTGAGAATCATTCATTACCATCAAATATGGTGATTCTCCAGTATGGCGTCTCCCCGTGTTGTTACACGGGGTGTTATTGATTTTTAATTAATTATAAGCTTAATTAATTTTGACATAACTAATATTTTTCGTATCTTCTAATAATTGCTATAAAAAAAAATTTCTGTGAGCGTCACTTTGTGCTGACCTCATTGCTGCTGATACCCATAACAATACTAAAATAGAATAAAGTTGTTTTCAACAATCGCTGTGCTGAGAAAAACTTGTAGATTGATTGAATAGTTTTTGCAGCAGACGACCAACCAAAATTTAGGCCGATGGCAGCGCACACTGCACCAATTTCGCTCAATTGTCAATTTCTCTAAATCTAATGCGTAGGCTACAACAGATTAGGCCTAAATTCCACGGTTTTATTGCAAGCACTATAATATGAATTTGAACTTCAATTTGTTATATGTATACCATTAGGTCTGATAAATTCAGCAGAAGATCAAAAGGTCCAAATCTTTCATTTGAAAAAAAAAAGAAAGAAGTTGAGAATATGAGATTGCATAGGGCCTACGAAGACGTTAAAATGGTACTGTCATCGCTTATTGTCCAAAAGCGTTGGCAATTAGACTTCGACTTCTGAAAAATAGAGAATCTAACATCATTGGCAAGAACAAATACAAAATGTTTTAGCTCAGTGTTCAAGTGTACGGTACTACAGTTACAGAACACATAATAGAGCCTTAAACCATAATCTAATACGACGAGACATTTTATAAAGAAATTATGAAAATATTTCATTCGATTTAAAAGATTATAGACTAGTGCTCATAATTTTTTTTTTAATATTGTATTTCACTACTTTTTAGTGTACTGTTTATTAAGAAAATGATAAAAATTTGACACAAATTGTCTAAAATAAAATCGTATACAGCCATAAAAAAAAGTTTTTGACACTTACGAAAATTTCCCATTTCAATCAGGAGAAAATGTTGTTTTGTGTAGTAGGCCCTGTTTTATTACTAAGTGAAGATCCTGTTTGTAATAATAAATGTATCATGTGTCTGAAAATTAGTTAGTCCTATATATAGCCCTAAATTTTTTATATACGTCATTCGTACCCAGCTGTTACTGGTTCTTTTGTTCACGGTAGCCTTAGTTAAAAAAGGTCTATTGATTTTAATATAAGATGTGTCTATAAAATTGCTGCCCTAAAATATACATACATATTGAGCTATGATTATGGATTTTTTTTCAACGTCTGGGTGGTAAGAAATATAAAAGGCATGCTTACTTTTAGTAAATTAGGTTGTTATTTTTAATTTTAATTATTTTTTGTGTGTGGTGAGGGGTGTCAATCGTATTAGGACCAGGGGCGAAGCACGAGGAAGGGGGAGGGCTGAAGGGGGCTCTTTCGCCACCCTCATCCCCTCCTGAAATTTTGAAAAAAAAAATTCAACAGGTTTGTTTTTTTAATCTGTATTAATTTCAATAAAAAAAATTGGCAAATGTTTGTAAAGCAAAAGTACAGCTTTCACATTCCCCAATCACACAGGAAAAATAAATATTGAGTTCGATTGGTTACGATTGGTTTTACATATCTCTTAGAACTATGCAATTTTTATTTTCGGGCTACACTATACAGTCTTATACTATATCATCAAAGCCAGCTGATTTGTCGAAATGCCGAGACGCGACTTGCTGCCGGGACACGAAAGCTAAATTGAAAATAAATATTTACAAAACAAGGTCCAATTATTGTAATGTTTTAACTGAAGTTTTCTTTTAATTTATCTCCCCTTGCTCCTGAAAAGGTTATCAAGAAAAGTCTTGTAAGCAGCTAGCTGACCACATAGGTCAGGGGCAACACACGTTTTCGTCCCTCCTTCCCTTGTAGTGGCGAGGAGATGTTGCAATTCTTAATACAGAGATATAGGTCTATTTTTAAAGACAGAACACCTGGGGAAAATGAGTAGCGTAGCCGGAAAGGGGGGGGGGGAAAGCAGGCGGAGCGACCGCTCCCCCTACGACCTTTTTCGAAAAAAAAAAAGGGCCTTATCGGAAATATTGTTTTAGTTAGTAATTTTCGCAAGCCACGAAGCACATAAGCTATAGTCTTTCTCAATAGATGATTATGTGAGTCAATTCAGTGCTATTAGGTATTATTTGGTATAAATGGTGAAAAATGATAATGAAATTGATAGACACTGGATAGATTACTCACCGACGTTACCACTTCATTTGAGAGGTATAAGCAGTTGAAGCAGATTTCGCCTCTCAATGCAAAAGAAAAACAAAACACTTTAATTTTAATCAAAAGGTTTAGCATAATTTTTTTGCTTCTACTGCGGATTACAAAAATGCCCGCATTAACACTACTGGTGCACAGGCGCGGTTTCCAAAATGCATTAGAACATAAAAATTGCTATATTATAAGTAGGCCTACATGTATAGCCTACCAAGCAGCTAAAAATGTTCAGATTTTTAAGTATTGGAATAATATATTATCTATGTTTTAACAACGAATTTAGTCATTTAATAACATTGACTTGCTTACCTATATATTTAATACTATAGTGCAGAGGTCAGCAACCTTTTGCTAATAGTGTGCCAATGCAGGATATCTATTTCATTCAGAATGCCAACAGCCTAGAACTTATCCTATTTTTAGCATCCTAGCCATTATATGTTATCACTTGTATGTATGTTTTGTTCTCCGTTTTTTTATAATGCATTATGTTTGTTGATAGCGCTTTATAAATACTATCATTATTATTATTACTTAATTTGTGTGTGGAAGAGACTTGAATAGCCTTTTTGTGAGTCTTCCATGTGCCAATGAAAAAGGCTCTGCATGCCAAGTCTGGCACGCGTGCCATAGGTTGCCAACCCCTGCTATAGTGCATATTTATGGGTGAAATGTAATGAGAACTTTACTTTTAGATATTTTGTTCAGTTGCAAGAAAAGTTATATGTGTTGGGTACAGAAAAAAAGAAAAAAAATGTGGATTTTGTTAATTTATTTTTTTAAGTAAAAATGTAACTAGTGTTATATCAAAGTGTATTTAAAGGTATAAATACAGTTTCTATTTGTCAACCAGTTCATCCTACACCATGAACATGATTTATATTAAATTATATGTCTATGCATGAATAAACTTTATAACTTATTGATAAGAAATAAGTTAGACATAAAATTTATTGGGCTAAATTTTTCCACTTTTTAAGAGGGTCATTAAAAAAAAAAGCTAAATTGTCTAAAAAAGATTTACACACAACTAATACAGCCACCCATGGTCTTATTTTTTGTTTTGCAAATCATGAATGGGCTATAAATAAACTATTATAATGTTGTGTATCTATAGCTTAGGAAGTTTTGTTTTGTCTTTTGTCACTATTAAATAAAAACTTGTTTTTAAAAATTTTACATAACGCCTCATCATCATCATTCACAACGCGTAAAAATGAGTATATTATTGAATATTGCAAATTTATAAAAGTTATAGTTTGATCCTTGTTTGCACACTTTTGTTTAAATGAGCATGAAAGTTACACACTAACATTATGACAACCAACATTTTAAATTTTACCAAAAAAAATTATATAATAATACAAATAAAAACAGAGATGATTATTTCATTTATTTGCAACAAAAAAAAACAAAGAAATTTCAGTTGAACATGGGAAAAGAAATTAGTTTAATGGGATGTTAAAATTATTTAATAACAATAAATCATGAATGTTAGCAAATAAACCAAGCCATATTTTGCAAATGAAAGCTTGCTAAAATAACTCTGTACCAGCCGTGAATCACACACACATATATATAAAATCCTTTAGCATCAATTTATATAATTTCAAATTTCATAATCTTTATAAAAAAATAAAGCTATTTCACATGGGGCTGAGCGCCAGCGCGTTCAGTTGGTGTACCTAAGGTCCTGGGTTCAAATCCTGGTGAAGGCTAGGATTTGTTCTTGAGTTCAGAGGATGTCCCTGAGTCTATAACTCTGATGGGTACCGTACCTCACATTTAGTTGGGGTAAATGTAAAGGGGGCGGGTCTTTGTGCTGGCTACATAATCCACTAGTATGGCATGGCCAAAGAAACTGGTGGATCAATTTGGTCCAATGGGATTTTTTTAATTTACTTCCTTTATAAATTCACACGCATTAAAATTATCTTTGAAGCTTCCATTATATTTGAAAATGCTCAATCATGATATTGTCATTGTTTATTAAATGTAAAAAAATGTGTGACACCTGAGTTATTATAGTCACTTATAACGCATGTCCATGCATGCATAAATAACACAGTCCAATATCCAATCATATTTAAAATATTCTAAGATATTGCCAGATAATTTGTTTAACAAATACATATAAAATAAACTAATAAAATGCGATGTATTTTTTTTAAAGTGTGGTAGTAGCTTAAACGCCAGGGCCCCTGCCACCAATCGGCCAGATACTTTCCACCTTTCCGTCTCGCATCCCTATGATCCAGTTATGCATGTTGACTGTTGGGTCGCAATGCCCTGGGATAAGCCATGCTTGATCACCAACCTAAATAAGGAAAAATGTATGTTTTTATTTTGCAAGCATATCATTTTGCTCATTTTTGCTTCCTGTTAAATAAAAAAAAAAGCATGTCATACCATTTTGAAATAGAGCTTGTTATTTTTTGCCTTCAAAGGGATAGTGTGGTCAGCATTACCCCCAGCTGTGTATAATTTCTTTAATTATACATCAAGTGCTGATTTGAGCTGAGCAAACTCAGAATTACCCTTTTTTTAATAAGGTTTTGAACCAGAGACTCTAAGAAAGGCAAAGCCGACACTCTGCTGCTAGACCACTGCATCTCAGATATCTTCTAAGCAAGTGAGAGAGTAGTTCTATTTCTTCGTATTAAATTCATGATACTGCTAGCTTCTGTACCCTTAAACTTAAACGTTTCCTTAACATTTACTATTAAAAAAAAATAATAAAAAAATTTACCCCTAAATTTTAATTACCCATAAAGCTGATGGTAACTTTCATTAATAAACTGGCAACCAAAATAAAGCCTAGTTGTGAAAACTGATGACAACACTTTATTTATTGTTGTAAGTATTTTGACCTATCAGACAATCATTATAATTATTATGGCTCTTATACCGGTTTTACTTTCTCATAGTCTCAAAGCTGCAATGAAAATTATAGCCTGGACCTTCTACAGTTCTGTTGCAGCAGGTTGCTGATAAAGTGGTTTTAACTTATCTTGTCAAACGCAATAGTTGTACTGCATATGCATAAGTGATTAATGGTTAGAACTATAAAAAATGAAGTCTTAGATACTTACTTTAACCCTTTAGTAGACACTGCAAAGAAAAGACTTACCTTGAAATTATCTGGAGGTACTATGATACCATGCTCGTCCCCTCCACTGATATATACTTGGTCAGCAGAACCTTTTAACTAGAATGTAAACAATATATTATAAATATTTCTTATCAATAAATGTTCAATCTCTCTGGCTAAAAAGAAGTTTATCATTTCCTACAATAATCAGTAATTTAAGTCTAGTCTTACACTTTGAAAAGGGTATTAAATGATATAAGTTGTTTGTTTTTCAGGTAACCCATTCTATACACAAATGCCATTCTGAAAGAAAGAGTAATTTTATCAATATGTCCCTGCATATCTTAAAAGTTTACAGGCGTTCCTTCTAGATAGAAGATTATTACGTCCAATAGGCCCATAACTCCTGCAGGGCGACAGGGATCCGTCGGTGGCAGGGATAGAACCCGTGACCTGTCTGTTGGTTTTTGGTTGACAGTCCGGTGAACTAACCGCTGGACCAGCCGGCATATAGAGTTAATCATTAAAAGAATAAAGAACAAAGCCTATAGCTTCAAAGACAACAGTTATTTTTAATGCATTCCAAGGACTAGTTATAAAAATGTGTGAAAATGTGAACAGTCCTTTGTGTCCAATCCTCAGCATACAAAACTAGAAAGTGATCCACCAGGAGATCTTAATTTGTTTAGTGTAGCCTAAAAGGCAGACAGGAGAGTATATGGTAGGACAATCTAAAAGAATGGACTGCATGGCTTGTCCTACATTAACTCCTAAAGGGCGGCACACGAATGGCTAGCGATAGTGCAACAGTCAGCAATGGGGCCCCAACGACCCATCCACAGGTTATGGGCTAGGTGAAGATGAAAGTAATATTTTCTATTTCTTATACCCAAATTATTTATTCATAGCTTATTGTAAAACCCAAGGCAACACGTTCAGCTGGCGTACCAAAGGTCCCGGGTTTGAATCCTGGTGAAGGCTAGGATTTTTTCCCGGGACTCGAGGGTGTAGCTGAGTCTACCCAGCTCTGATGAGTACCTGACCTTAGTTGGGGTAAAGTAAAGGCGGCCGGGCATTGTGCTGGCCACACATCCCCTAGTATGTTGTGGCCACAGAAACTGATGAACACTGCTTCTGCTTCACAGAACCTTTGATCAATTGCTCCAATGGGTACTTTACTTTAGTTTTTATTGTAAATCAACAGATTTAGGAATTATATGGCTAAGGGTGTAGAAGAACTAGAGAACAATTAATGCAGACATGGCACCAGAGTAAGAAAAAAAAAACTTACTGTTGGTGGGCCAGAGTCAAGACTCAAGGCTTTAAGTCCAGCATCTACAACAGCTCTATTCTCAGCCTGGAAATAAAAGTCAGTAGCTATATGAGATGTATTACGTACAGTAACCATAACCATAACAATATCCTATTGCAGTACTTTAACCAGTAATTACTATATATGCTGACACGTACAACTTTTTGCACAGTACTGAAATTACTAAGTGTATGGAAAGACTTAAAAAATTAAATTTTTTACTTCATACAGTTTATAAACTGGGTACTAAGTATCCTATGTCTGTACTTACAACACTTTGCACTGTACTCAATACATATAAGGACTGCTGGAATTCCGATACAAATTTCTTTTCACTGTCCAAATTCTTCCCGTAATCCACATCCATGAAAACGTACGAACCCTGAATGTAAGGAAAATTATTCACATGGGCATCGATTGCTTTAGCCAGAAACTTCTATCGACTCATAGAATTTAGGGCGAGCTTAGCACATTTTACAAACCTGTAGGCCTACCCTCCATTAGCAGGCAACTTTTATGCAATGTACAATTTCAATATGAAATAATAATATTAAATGGACCTTTTAAGTTTCCAGATGTTCCTTTAAAACAGAAGGTTTATTCGTCCTTGGCCCAAAACTCCAGCAGGGATTGAACCTGGGTTATCATGTTGACAGTCCAGTGTACTAACCACAGAACCAGCCATATCATACGATTACGAATATGGAACAAATTGCTTTTTTTCCTGCATGACACCCTCAAAATAATCTCTAAATTCTTTTTTCAAGTGGCTATCAGGCAGAAAATGTTTTGCCTGAACTTATCCAAATGCTAGATAGAATAGAATTTCTGAATAGAAAGTGCATCTGAAAAAAAGATTAAGATCAATGCCTTTTAAACAGAAAACAAGAATTGTCAAAATGTCATCAAGCTATTGAACTCTAGTGTAGGATACAGGCTGTACTTCGGTGAAGACACCACTGGCAGCCTCTAGATGAAATGTTCCTGTTCCTCCACCTGTCACATAGTCACATTCTATTCCATTGTCTTTCAGTGCCTGCATGAAATAAATATATATTGTTTTAGTTTTTGTTCAGAAGTAAAATATGTTAATGGCTGGTACGTAGTTCGCCATTGAACCTAAAACTAAAATGAACTCTGGAAACATTAGGGCTCTTTTGTGTTTTTAAATTGTGCTCATGATCTATAACTGAAGTTTTCTTTTAATTTATCTCCCCTTGCTCCTGAAAAGGTTGTCAAGAAAAGTCTTGTAAGCAGCTAGCTGACCACATAGGTCAGGGGCAAAGCCAAAAAAATTTTCCAGGAGGCGGGGGCTGAACTTTTGCGTAACAAACATTTACCAATTTTTTTGCAAATTTAGTAAATATTTAAACAAAAAACTGGAAATGTTTTTTTTTCTCAAATTATAGTATCAGATCTTTCAAGCCCTGTTGTGTTATAACATTATTTGGGCTCAAAAGCGGCTTGTATGGAGTAAGTGTGGATTTTACCTTTAAGCTTATATGTAATGCAAGGGACAGATCTGAACAATAGTTTGGTCAACTCCTGCACAAAAATTTATTACTCTTAGTTTTTCCTGAGATTATGAACTATAAATGTTTTTCTTTTTCTTATCTGAAATGTATGCTATCCTGTTTTTAAGTGTGACAGTTGGCAGGTTT
The DNA here is from genome assembly GCA_949126835.1 of Anisus vortex. Taxonomy (NCBI): domain Eukaryota; kingdom Metazoa; phylum Mollusca; class Gastropoda; family Planorbidae; genus Anisus; species Anisus vortex. Next base: position 8,255,652 of record OX421497.1, read on the forward strand.
GGAAGTGGTTCATTTTATAAACTTCTTAAGTTTATCTAATCTTATACATTACAGATGCTTCTTCTAAAAAGAAGATTATTGCCTCTTACTATTATTACTTGTTTACAAACAATTTTAACTATTAATTTTATTTGCCTTGATATTAGGGACTTAAGCTGTTGTTATTAATTAAGTTAAATGTCCCACGGCAGCCATCGTTAATTGGCTTTTTAAACTAGTACCAGAAAGTTTGGTGGAAAAACAATTAGTTAACCTTCTGGAAATGGCAGAAAATTATAATCAGCAGCTGTTTGCTTGTAATAATATTTTTGTTCAATCTAATCAAAATTTTCACCAAGAAGTCCTGCATTTGTAAAACATTTTCAACATTGTTAAAAAAAAATACACATTAGAGTTGCATGGTAGAAGTCTGGTTGAACTGAAATTACTGAAATGGTAAGATATAATTAAGATCACAAAATGAAGTAGAAGTAATGACTTACACTTAAAGCCTGCTTGGTTTTCTCTACCACTTCATCAACAGCTGTTTGTCTCTCTGAATAACTTCGAACATGTTGATTTCTCCTGCAGAGGTAAACACACTTTTCATCAGCTACATAAAGTCAATTACTGTTTTTTTTTAATCTTTAGAAACACAAGTTCCAACTGCTATGTAAAGTCTATATATATAGTGTTTACATTCATATAGAAACTATTACAGACCAGTGACTCACCCATTATAACAATGCAGGCCTTTGAACCATATATTGGGGAGTGACATTGTCTTCTTGGCCAGTCGGACGACATCCTGACCTGGCTCTACGCCACACCTGCGGAGGAAATTCGTGTAGTGTTTATAAAAAGAACAAAACCTTATAATTAATAAAAATAACAACAACAAGTCTGTGTGGAAATAGGGATTGACTCGTGATAGCAGCTCAATTCAGAAAGGGACAATCAGCATTGATAAAATAATAAATTTCATAGCCGTTACACAGTGATATGTACAAAGACCCACAAAGACTAAGTGATAAAGGCAAAAGTGACATAAAAAATTGGATCCTTTCCCTTGATTTTCTGAAATGCCACATTTGATATTTCAAGAATAGGTCACTACCAGCATCTTCCTTGCTGTTATGGGGTTTCTCCTTAATCAGGATTAATCTTAGGGATCACAGGATACATAAGTTTATTTTTTAAACACGTCTTTACCCACATAACGCTACTTTTCATGGTGTAATTTATCGTCATTTTTATTTTAAAGATTATTTACACCTCTTTGCATTATCCAAAAAACAGACAATAAGCCAAGCTTAACTAGGTTAGGCATTCAAGTGTTCATCTGAAAATGTTAAGAACTTCTGTCCTACTGGTACCTCAAACTACCTACATTTAAGTACCATAGTTCATACTACCTGAAACTACAAACATTGCAGTACTAATATACTACTTGAAACTACCAACTATAAGTACAACTGTTTTACCTGAAACCACTAACAATAAGTACAACTATTTTACCTGAGACCACTAACAATAAGTACAACTGTTTTACCTGAGACCACTAACAATAAGTACAACTGTTTTACCTGAGACCACCAACAATAAGTACAACTGTTTTACCTGAGACCACGAACAATAAGTACAACTGTTTTACCTGAGACCACGAACAATAAGTACAACTGTTTTACCTGAGACCACGAACAATAAGTACAACTGTTTTACCTGAGACCACTAACAATAAGTACAACTGTTTTACCTGAGACCACCAACAACAAGTACAACTGTTTTACCTGAGACCACCAACATTCACTTCTATGGCAATGTCCAGCTGCACATCTAGAGCTTTAGCAGCCTCACTAATGTCCTCAATATTTTTCTCGCTGTCCACACACACAGTGATTTGAGCATTTCGAGCCAAACTGGCCAATCGCAACAATTTTTTCTTATTGATTACCTGTTTAAATAATTATTAATATATATATCTAAGAAAGCATAATCAGCTGCTTCTAAACATTTACACAAAATTATTTTTAAAACATATACATACATGCCTTTATATCTATAAATTCATTTTCTTTAAGCTATTATTTTTCTTTTAAAAATTCTAGAATTTAAACATTAATACTAATTTATAATTCTTACATTAAACCAAAATTTAAAAATTCCTAAAAGATAATCTTTGTTAATTGGGCTATTGAAGTAGAGTTTGAATGTTTCGAGAAACCCTGATAAGCATTTAATAATATGACCAAAAGAAAATGACCTTAAAACTATACTTTTCCCAACTGGCATGTCAGGTACCCCTCAAAGCTAAGGATACCCAGGGACATTATTCATATCCAGGGCAAACAATCCCAAAGCTACTAAGACCTCATAATAAACTTTTTTTTTTAAAACGTAAATACTAAAACCATCAAAGTAAGATCTGTATTTATATTTATTAATTAGCAGTAATAATTGAGGTAAAATAAATGATTGTGTTGTCCCTTTAAAACTGCAAGCAACTTTATAGCAAGTACAATTAAAATAAAAAACTAAAAGACTTTGCTTATCTAGATGTTTCTTTATAAAAAAAATGTATATTATATAAAAATCTTTTTTTTTCTACTTAACCTTAATGGTCGTTGGGAGGGGGGGGAGGAATATTGGACACTGCATGTCATTTTAAAATCATTCTAAAATGGCGCTCAGTTTAGATCTTTAACATACAGTGATTATGCATAGGTATAAGTTTATTTTAAAAAATTAATTAACGAATTAAACTTTTCTTTTGGAGGACATTCCCAATTTTATAAGCCTATAGCGCACAGACATATGTGATGCAACCCCACGAACCAGTACGGAAAGTCGGTAAAACTGATTTTTCAATAAATGCAAAATAATGTGTAAAATGAGTCCTAGGTCATTTTTAAGGTTATTATTGATTTGTAATGTTGTATGCCTTAACTTATAGCTGTGAAATTTTCAAACTAAAATTCTTTTTGCAAGTTTTAAAAAAATGTGTTTTTATGCAGCTTTTGTATAAAATCAAACAAAATATTTTCTGAAGATAAAATTGTTTTTAAGTCAACTAAATATTATTTAAAATCTTTAAAACTTTAACAGCTTATGTATTGACTCATTATTAAAGTATTTGCCTAATTTCATGGCGATTGATTAATATTTTTTCATCCTGGTAATATTTTATTATCTGTTACAATGTTAAACTGTTAAAAATCGTTAGTGTTTTATTTTTCATTTTTTTCCAAAGCGACTCTTGTTACCTTTACTTATATAATTTTGAATAACTTTTGAACTAATTAATCGATTTTAGACATTTTTTCTCCACTGTATAGATAAATGAATTAGCTTTAATTAAACACATTAAACTAAATATCTCATTTTGCCGACTCCAGTACCATTCTGTAGGGTCGCATCACATATTTATAAACCTATAAATATATACATATATATATATAAACAAACATGTAAACACTGCAATTATGTATATTGATTATTCAAATAAAATTTCTATTATAGTCTCCGGACCTGATTTGAGAGTAAAATATCTTGAATCCCTCCCTGCACCATTGCTTCAACTTCAGTCAACTTCTGACAACACAGACCAACTGCTCCTAACTTTATCTAACCACAAAAAAAAAAAAAAAAAAAAAAAAAGTTATTAAAAAAATATTTGTTTGGCATATTGCAGGTATTGGGAAAAAATGTAACAAAATTTTGTTATTCGATTAGCTGTGAAATCAATTGAAACCTGCAAGCTTCCCAGCATGGCACATTTGTGGGTTTTGGCATGAGGACGTAACTTGACATTGGGATAGGCTTTCATAGCTTCCGTCATTGTGGTCAGATTTTCCTCTAGCTTCTTGAGACACACAAGGAGCGCAGGGGTTTCCACATCAGTGACAGCATCGCCAACCTGACAAGGAGGCTAAAACATACAAGTTTTTCATTTATTAAAGTTCATTTCATTTCCAAGAATTTTAAGATTTTTTTTTTCTCTACTGAGTTTATATAATATAATTAATCTTATACAGAGCGAACTCTATTCAAGCTATTCTTTCCACAAATGAGAATCAATAATTAGGGAGATACAAGTAATTAAAACAAACATTTTGTTTGCAATTTGGTTGGCTTATTGATGTGATGTTTACATTATATAGCACCATTTCCTCAAACTTTAAATTTGTGTTTGTGTGTGCCCCAGTCCTCTTTATACTTTTTGTGTGTGTCCCATAAATATTTATATTGCCCTATACTAGCCATTAAGAAACATAAAGCACATACATGAATTGCTACTCTATGTTTAATGTCAAGACAATACTCAATGATTGTAGCTAAACTCTGGTGTAAATATTGCAAAATGTCTGCAAGGGGGTAGGGGCACAAAACATATACAATTATGGGCTGCTCATGTTTTCAGAAAATACTGGACAATATACCTTTCCATTTTTCCCCTCTTGTAGGAAAATAGATATACTTTTTCTAATACATGTCTGGTATTTCTTTTTATTTTATACCAGACAGTCTGCTGAATTTACAGGACTCAACAGTTGAAAGCAGGACACTTGGCAACCCTAGCAAAATTCTGACCAACACTCGCCCCTTTTCTGGCTGTATGTGCTCAGCAGCTGACATATATTTATAATTTCTTGTTTCAATCTTTTAAACACCTTTGCCAAATTGAAAAATAATGATATCATATTCAGCAAGAATAACCCTGCACTAAACAGACAATCTACATACATAAAATAAAATTGAGAGTTTTCTGTATATAGGCTACTTTATAGACCAGGGGTCTGCAATATTTTTTTAATAATGTGCCAAAGTAGGATTTCTAATTCATTCAGTGCGCCAGCAACCAAAAATTCATCCTGCGCCACTAATCAATTTCTTGTAGAAGAGACTTTAATTATTTTATTTTTTTTATCTGTGTGCCATTGAAAATTAAATAGCGTGCCAAGTCTGGCACGCGTGCTGTAGGTTGCAGATCCCTGATATAGACTAGATATTTTACTTGCACTCAGTTATTGCTCATAACAATAATATTGATTAGTTATATTGGCGCTTGTATCCATGCTATTACATTTAGTAAGCTCAGTGCGCTCGGGTATAAATTGTAGTGGAAGATGTATGTATGGATATATGGAAATTATAATGAACCAAACAAATCAGATATAATAATCAATGGGTTCAAAATTGCATTAAATACTTACTCTTGAAGAGAACATTCTTAAAAAGCTGATGGTTTTGTGTGTCTTAAAATTTAGAGTTGTCCTTCTATTGGGGATAAATACTATGTCTAGATGAAATCTTCTTGCCAACAAACTGTACATAGTTTTTATATAGTCAACAGTGATTCATTACATTTTGACATTCAATCTGCGAACAAACAACCTATAAAAAAAAATGTCATGATCTTATTAAGGAACAAAGTGTTATTTAAGTTTTTATGTTTAACTCAATAAATCAGAATGCATATATCTACATATAACTACCCTATGTTGCCTGGTGGTAGAGTGGCGGAGCATTCGGCTGGTGAACCGAATGTCCTGTGCTTTGAATTCTGTGAAGTAGGCCTATAGGATTTTTTCCCTGGTGCAGAGGATGTCCCAGGGCTGGCGTGAGTCTATAAGCTCTGGTGAATACCTGACATTAGTAAAGGTGGCTGAGTATATTGTGCTGGCCACACAATCCCCAACATGCATTTTGGATCAATTAATTTTAAGTCAGCCCCGTCAATTCTTTTTTATATGATTACCCTAAATATTTTACAGATTTTTAAATTATTGACTTTTTACTTGGTATAGGCTAGGGCCCTGAGTTATAGTTATTATACATATTATTTTATATTATTAGGTCTATAGTCTATATAATTATAATAATATTATAATTTATTATATATAATTTATTATAATATAAATAAGCTTTCAATGGGAAGGGGGTGTGGCGGTATAGTACTAATAGTAGGCCTACTTATGGGGCATGCTGCATGGGCCTTTACTTTATTATCCTTATGTAGCCGAATATCATCTTTGTCTATGTCAGACTATGTTATTTTGAGTTATTGCAGTAGCTGATAATATCAGTATTATCAGATATGCACGTCATTAACTGACATTCATTAACTCATTAATTTGATGAATTCAATAAAGTGAAGTCTAGTATTATCTCTTAAAATTTAAAATAATAATATAAATATAATAATAAATATAATTAAAAGACTTATTTTAGCTTAATTAGTTGCTAGCTAATAATAATTGTAGTGCAGAGTTTGTTAGAGCAGTATTTTGAATGTTATTACGTTATATTTTATTATTATTATTACCCTTCACAGTTACCAAAAAATAAATGAAAATGAGTATGAAAAGAATACGAAAGTTTTAACGTTTGTCAACAGAGTTTACCTTTGACCTGAAAGAATTCTACCCCTAGTCATGTGATTTGCGGTCATGTGACTAAACTGGTATCCAAACAAAATTAATTTTAGTTAATTTTAGTTATGTATTGGACATATCGGCTTTATCTGCTGAAATTACTGCAATATGATTAGTAATCGACCCAGTATCTGCTACTGACAGTAATATTCACCGCCCTATCTTTTTATTGATAGTCTTACCATAGATATCCCGTCTTACTCTATTAATCTCCAATACACTGCGGCTACATAATAATATAATTTAGATTACCCATATTATAGCTAAGTGCTATTTTCCAGCATTACCTCTCTTTAACGTACAACTTCAGTGTTGCTATGACAAATATATTAAGCTGCAAAATGGCGTCTAAATACTCTGCTGTGTTCTACTTGACAGTATAATTTTAAGAAACGAGAAAAGAAATCATTTTAGTTGGGTTTTTTAATTAAAATATTAATAGTTATTCTTTAATAAATAATTAACAAATATTTAAAAATTAATAATGGGTAAGCTTTAAGTTTACAGTTGACATTTAAATTTGAGATACGAAAATGGCTTTTAAGTTTGTTCTTGGTCATCATTTGAAAACATTGTTGAACGATTTTGAAGATAAGCAAAAAAAGGACATCAACGATTTTGCTAAAGGGCACCTCAATGAATCACGTCTCTTGCAAGCACCTTTGCTTCTTAATCGCAAATCCTGGGCCTCTTCACGTCAATCTATTAGCAAGAACCACAAAAAGCAGTCACAAAAAAGGCAGACAGAGCTAATCCAACCACAAACCAATGGACAAGAATGCACAAAATTAGACGCTCTTTTAGATTTTACACTTGGAACATCTGGCTTTATTCCTCATTTGCCAGCCAAACTTTCTAACAATCCTGATGTTCGTTATAGGTGAGTTATAAGTCATCTCCCAACTCACATATTATTCTTCCTGCTTGCTCTTCTTTCCATTTATTTAGGTAGTTTTATTCTCTCTGTCTTGCTTCTAATATTTTGTAAACCTAATTTACACTTTGCCCATCCTTGCCTTTTATGACAATTTGGGCACAACTCCAGTTGAGCTACAGTGCCTGGGCAAAATAATATGGAGAGCCAGCTGGTGCCCATGCAGCAGGCCCCCCTCTCCTCGCAGCTGACGGATCCAAGGGAGCGAGAGTCTATACATCTTGGCTTCAGATGCGCTGCAGGAGTTGCCGGTGATGACGATACAAAGTCAAACCGCCTTAGGGACTCCAGCTCCTGATTTTTTGTCAGGGTTTACTCCCTTAGCCTTTCCCATGAAGGGGTAAGCCGCAAGGCAGCGGTGGTTTGGAGTCAGAGTATCCTTCTCCTAGATAGGCTACCATCCAAGGTTAACGAGCCCCATCTGCCCTATGGGCACAACTATATCATTAAATATCTATAGGTCTATAAAATAGGGCCTTTTGTTTTGAAAAGATGTTATTATGTTCGTATGAATAATCTCTTTCACTTTAAGGCTCACGTCAGAGTCCAACAGGGAAAGGGAGGTAAGAGAGAAGTCACCACAATCTCTTTACTCTCAGCTTGATGATGGAACTTTGGTAGAGGAGCTTCCACTTCAAGAAATTCAAATACCGATGTCATCGGACCTTAGACCAAATATGTCAAAGAATAAAAAGCCAGATCTGTCCTCCATAGAAGATGTTGTGCTAGGAACTACAGCTGTAGATCCATCCAGACATTCAATAATGGAAATGTACAGCAGAGGTTAGTTTGCTTGTTACAATCTTTAAATTGCCTCTAATTCTAATTAGTTTACAGGATGTCCTAATGTAAAGCAAGTGTTATTGTTACAGGTTAAATAGTAGGATGAATGTATAAAGGTCAATGGACCGAAAATCTGAGAATGAGAAAAGTATTTAAAGCATGAAAAAGCATGAATTTGATTGAGTTTTTTTTATTGAGTGATGTTAAGAAAGTTAACAAAGGGAAGTAAGAAGAAGAAGAAATGTTTTGGTCGGTTGTTGTAAGGACACCCCAGTGGGAGGTAGTCCAACTTTTTTGGGTCTACAGAATATTTGGACAGTATTTTATATGATGTGTTCAGTTAGGAGTTTTTGGTGTTACCTAAGATAGATATATTTACAGCATAATTATGTGCAGTTTTCTATATAGAAGTAATAATAATTAATAATTGGTAATTTATATAGCGCCTCACTCCATGCTAATGCAAGCATGCTCAGCGCGCTCATAAAAACGAAATGACAATAACACTCTAAATTAGTTTTAAACAAGGTTTTTACCGATGGAGGCACGAAACGACAATAGCATTCTAAAATAGTTTAAAACAAGTTTTTGCCGATTATGAAGAAGTTATGAAGAGTGATTGAAGAAATTATTATATATTATATTGTTTATGTGAAAGTAATAAAACAACGTCATCTACTATATGAAGCAGTCAGATTCTATTTCTGAGGAGAGATTGAGTGTAAACTAATGAAGAAATCTGACTTGTCACAGTTATTTAAAAAATATGACACATAAAATATTTATATTTCAGGAATTACTAAAAGAGATCAATACAAAAAGATGAAATCATTTGAAACAGTCGTGCTAAGAAAAAAAGAAATGTCTGAGCAAAAAATTCTTTCAGGCGAAAAGGCAACAAAGCACCATGAAAAAAAATTGGAAAAGGTATTTTTTAAATAAACTTTTTATGATTTTAATAATAGTATTACTAGTATTTAAAAAAAACTTTTACTGCTATTGAAACTATATATAACTAACTTTTAAAAATCTTCTATAGGAATTAGCAGCATTAAAATTAAACAGCCAAAGCTCAAACTTTCACAAGTTACAAGTGTTCAGCTCTGTTTTTGAGGATATTATTGACGAATCACCTTTATTCAATCAGATTTTACAATCTATCAAGGTACAAATCAATAAAATATTAGGTTCATTTTGTTTTAACTTAATAAAATTTTGATTTCTTGTTGTTGTTTTCAAATTTTTTAACCTAATTATTTTTAAGAAAAGATGTCCACAAGTTTTCATTCATCATTTAAGTTATGGAATTTTTGTTTTTATATACCGGTAGTCATTATAGATTACAATTATTGTCATAGCTTCTTAAGTTTATAGTCCATTAAGCTCAAAGTCTTCTGTTTTGGAATGAAATATTAGCTAACCTTCCCTTACTTTGACTTCTAATCCTGCACCTCTTTGCGTCAAGTTAAGCTGTAGTCCTATATGACAATGGTCTTTATAGTCTAAAATTATTTTAAAAATGCAATTTTTATGTTGAAAGTTAGGTTCTAATTCTTTATAATCCACCAAAATTTTATTTGGGCACATTTACATGTAATAACATTCAAACTTGAGTACTCATCTACAAATGTAAAAACGAAAAAACAAACATTTTGTTATTTGATTACTTGTATTATCAAAATAAAGGACAAGTATGACAACTACATCGCCCATATACTAGACAAACAAATTCTTCAAGATGATTTACTCAGAGAACAAGTGAACCAAATGTCAGCCACTGGCATGTCTCGACCTGAAGAAATGGCTGCGGCCGCAGAACGGCTTGTGTATTTAGAGGAGATGACCAGATGTTTGCTCAAGCTTAACCAAAGGTCGGTTATAATTTAAAATACGCGTGTCTGTTTGATTTTTTTATTCTAAAATATCCTGTCATCCACACGTTTCATTTCAATACGATGTCTAGACAAGAACCCATTTTGTTCTCCATTGTCTAACACATTGGAAAAGGGTCATTTAAGCCAGAATGCAAATATTGGTGATGCTGGATTTGTAAACTTAGCTGTCTAGCCCAGCTTACTATGCTGATGTAGAGAAGGGAATCACATCTTATTAACTGATGTTAAAATGTACTAATTACCTACTATATTTTACCTTTTCTATTCTTCTATTGTGAAATAATTATTTGTGATAAATTGAAATTGCAGATTACATGAAGAAGTAAAATCCCAACGGCACTATTTAAACAAAACACCTGAAGTTCCTGGTAAGAGTTCTAGAATGTTTTATTTCTCATAATGTTAGCAAGAAAATTTTTTCATAAAAACTTAAAAAGGATAAAATTTATTCTTTTTTTTTTCCATTGACTCTATTTCAAGTATAATTAGAAGAAAATTGACTTTTTACATCACATTCATCAGCATCTTTTAATAGGCACTTTGTATTTTCTATAAAAAAAATATTAGAATACTTACAACTTTTTTAAGGTTGAGCTAAAGCTCAGCAAAGAAATGAAAACATATTTTTTATCAAAGAGTTAAAAGTAAGGGATAACTCTTTTTATTTTCCAAAAAAAATGACTTAGCACCATTTGAAAGTTGACTACTCAAACTTGGCGCCTCATAAAATCTAAAATAATCTCTGAATTTACTTTTGTTGTTTCTCTTTGATGTCAATTTAATCATAAAAAATGTTAAGTAAAATTTTAATTTTTTAAATTTTAATTATTATTATCTCCCCTTAATATTATGTAAATTATCTTTTCTATATGAATATATTATGATACAAAAATTATATCACTGTAAAGCCCATTTTATTTCTGATTTTCCTACTCATTACATGTATGGGTTTAGAACAATAGATAACAAATTATAAAGGTTTTCCAGATGCATGTATAAAAAAGATTGTGTGCAGAAAAAATAATTCTGGCAGGAGTAGGAAAATAATTCCGGTCTTAAAGGGTTAAAATAATTTTTGGTTGTCTTTCAGTAGTAATAATTATTTTGTTGATATTGTATATAATCAATCTGTACTAAATTTTCAGCCCAACCATTAAGATCAATTCAAGGTTTGATTACAAACACTATTTTTTCTAAAAATATTTTTTTCTTTTCTTATTTAAAGAAATGTTACTTCAGAAACACCTTGTTAGCTATTCTAAAATGTATATTGACTCATAGCATTCTGTTAATAAATGTATAACTATATCGTAGCTAATGTTAGATCAGCAGAGAGAAATAATTAGCAAAGAATATAGATATCAATCATATTGGTTATGCCCTTTAGTTGTGTATAAGAAAATACATTTTTTAAATATACATTTTTTTTTTAAATAATTTTATTAATAATTTTTAATTGAAATATCCTTTCTTTTTCACTTTTATTTTACAAAACAACTATAAGAGGATTTGAGGAAATGGAAATTCACTTTAAACAATTATGATTTCAACTAAATAATGAACACTTGTTGTTAAAGTTGTAAAAAATAGTTTAACTAACAGTAAAAAAAAAGAAAAAATCAAAATTGTGAAAAATGATTCTACAAAATTTATTTCCGTACATTTTACTCTGTTTATTCCATGTAACATATATATATATATATATATATATATATATATATATATATAACAGTGTTTATGTTATTTCAAATTTGAAATGTAGTAGGTAAAAAAAAAAGTCAATTACCGTAGATGAAGGATACTTGACTATTTTTACTGTCATCTTGATCTTTAGTTAAACTGCTTAGTTTACATTATGTGCCACCTATACAGTGTTCATAATATGTTTTCAAAGCATTTTTAATAAAATATTTAATAGCTGTTGTTCTTCCATCTCTTTTTATTATATATTTATATATAGCCTACATATATATTATCTTAGAATCTAAACTATAAATAATCTTAAAATCCTACATGCAATTATTCTTGTATAAATGGAATAATGAAGTCCCATATTTCACCTCAGTGAAATCATTTAATCTGTATAATATTTCCTATATAATATAAATATATACTTAAAGAAAATGTGCAAGTCAATCTCCTGAGATATATATATCATGATAGTTTAGGCCTACTAAGTTAGCTTTATTATAATTATTGAGCTTAATTAAAGTTGTATATTTGTTTTGTTCCAGCTAAAAGAACTCCACCTGGTGGCTACAGTAGAAAAGAAACTCCAGTGGAACTTTCAGTTGAGTTGGAAAATATGAAGGTAAGAGAGAAAAGTTTATATGATCTCCTTTAATTTAATAAATGGTCTTAATAGTAAGGATGTTTAGGCCAAGTTATATATTTGCATCGGCCTACTTACAAATACATATTAATTTTACCCAGTACATTTACATTTAACATAATGAATTCTAGTTAATAAGAGGGAATTTTTTTCCATTAGAAACCAAAAATAAAACTTATCTGGTATTGAAAAGATCTACCTACATATTATTTGGCCAGCTAATAAACATTAGTCCTATACATTAATGTTAACCCTTCCCGTACCGACCTACTTCTATCTATGCTGCCTTCAGTTCCACTATATACGCGCCCGGGACTGTAAGGGTTAAACAAAGTGAATAAATGCCTCATTGTTTCTAGAAATGATCTTCAGTTATATAATAGTGTTGTTGATTATGTCTGTCTAATTAATTACTGGCCGAGGGTATGTTTAAAAAATTTTCTCAAAGGTTTTAAGCACCACTAGCTAGTTCTCTATGTTTATACTTTTTTTTAAAAAGAGAAATACATTTTGATGAAACTTTGATTAGACAATATTTTGATTAAATTTAGCCTATCTAAGCACGAACCATTATAAAAATTTAATGTTGGCCTCCCTTGGCAATGGTGCCCAAATGGTGTTTTTCTATGATCTCCTAACATTATTTTTCAGGCTCTTATTTTAGAAAAACTAGATGAGCTGAATGCCTTGCATGTGCAAATAAGAGATGACTATGTACCAATAACTGTGTGCACACATCTAGAGCAGTGTATTAAGGAAACTGAGGTTAGCTTCATTATTTACAATATAGCTTCTCTATTTATTGTATTAATCTCTATTTAACAAGAAATGTATTCTTCATATTTCTTTATCCATCACTAAAATTTATGAAAAAAAAAAGAAATAAAGTAGATTATTTAAATAAAAGAATGAGTTGTTTAAAATAACTAAACAAGGACTATTGATAAAAGAAAGGTGTTATTTTAGTTTAAAGAAAAGACATAATTTCTTTTTTTCTTTGTCTCATACATATAAAGCATTTAATAAAGAAAAAGAAATGTTAAAAAACAACTATTAACCCTTTGTGGCCGGAACGACACGAGCCGTGTCGATCGGTCTACTCAATTTTGACGGAACGACACGAGTGGTGTCGTTTTCGGTTATAATAGTTTTTATTGTTTTACGTCTAATCCATGTTTTTTAAAATAAAAATAACTTCCGTTTCCTTTTAGCAGAAACCAAAATAACATTTCGCATTTGATTTTCGTTGTGAAAAGTGCTGTTTTATATACTTTTCTTAATTTTTTTTTGTGGTGACTTTTGTTTTCTCCTTTTTTTCTTGTTGTTAAATATGTAATGGTGACGGATAAAGAAATGGCAACTACTAGCAGACTAAGTACTAGATTTTTATGTCTTATAGTGATATTGTTAGAAAAATGGACAGTGTTTGATAATTTAATAGTTTTGTTTCATTTTGTTCTTTTTTTTTTAATAAAAAAGAATTTTTAGCTAATTTTTTTGTGCAAAATTACGTGTTTTTTTATATAAATAATTGTGAATTTTTTTTTAAAGATTGTTATTTAAAGTATTTCAAAATAAAAGTTATACACTTTCATTAAGCATCCAATTACCTTTAATTTGATATGTGACACTTAAATATATTTACAAAATTTGATGCAGAAAAATATAAAATTCTGGGATATACAAAATAAGTTGAAAAAAAACTCCGTCAAAACAGCTAAAAAAACTCCGGCCACAAAGTGTTAATATAAATATTTACTATTGACACTTGGGGATCTTATTAATCTCAAAAATAAAATCCTAAGAAAATGTAGTGCCACTTAGGATGAAACTGAAAATAGTTTAACATAATTTATTTCCGGAATTTAAAAAAACATAATTTATTTATGGAAATTAAACAAAACAATTATTTGTTAAATTGTTGTTTAATTCCAGGGGGAAGTGCAAAAACTTCTAAAGCAAAATGAATATTTTGAAAGAAGTATTGCAGAAATGGAGGCTGAATTGAAAGAAGCCATTGTAGAGGCAGACACCAGCGAGAAAGACGCCAGGTCAGTTTTTTATCAAATTATTAAAAAACCATTATAAATTTTGTTTAGATTTTTTTTAATGCATGAAAACACTGTTGAAATGATTCTAAATATATATATATATATATATTTACCATATCAAAAGTATGCACTTTTTAAAATACTTTTTATCTAAATATAGCAGAATATTTGAGTAGTCCACTTCAAAAGGTGCTAATTAAGTGACTTTTTTTAAATGAGTTATCCTCGCTGTCTTAAGGAATTTGTCTTTATTAATATGCAAATATTCAGCTCATCTCAGTACATTAATATATTTGATAGACAATTTTATAGTAGCTATCAAAAGATGCTAAATTGTGACATAAAAAGTGGATTTCTGCCAAATATTTTTTTTATTTAGCACTTTTTGCAAATAGACTACTTATTTTTACAAATTAAAATTATTGATGCATAAATACGTTTATGAGGCTGTCATAATTATTAGGATATCATCTTCTTCGTCTGTTTTTTGGATTTTCCTTTATACTACCATCTCTCTTTTCTTATAAGACTTGGTTTGTTGGTTTTGGGCCCCAGAGTTTTTCTGTCTTGGTGACATCTTGAGGCCAGACCAGGTTTCAGGCCTCTCTGTGGAGCGGACACCGTTGCAGAATGTGCTATAGATTTCATAGTCCAGTTCCACATGGGCACTCTGTGGCATGAGTTAGTCCAGTTAGGTGCCGGTGGTATCCCTGTCTGTTAGGTTGTCATCTAAATTCTTAGCTGTACTTAATTTAGCTCCTCTTTGGGCATGATGTGATAGTGTTGTAGGGCACACAATGTTCAGACCCTTAAGGCTGGAATTGAACTCCGATTACACTCACAATAAAATCACTAGGTTGTGTGGCCAGTTCTTCCGATGTGATCTTAGGTATGTACCAGCAAATTTTCAACCTTCTTTGGTGCTATATGCAAACTAGCCAGGCTGCATTAGAGCCTTATATGGTTTCATGACATTTTCATACATGGGTCTTGAAAGGGTTAACTCTTTTAATACTCTAAATCTCATAATTGTTTTAAAATGATTATTTTTTGTCATATCTCCAGGAGAATTTGGAACAAAGTGAACTCTGTGAGGGAAATGTTTGGTTCTCAAGCCAATGGTGATAATAAAACAA
The DNA here is from genome assembly GCA_949126835.1 of Anisus vortex. Taxonomy (NCBI): domain Eukaryota; kingdom Metazoa; phylum Mollusca; class Gastropoda; family Planorbidae; genus Anisus; species Anisus vortex. Next base: position 8,271,196 of record OX421497.1, read on the forward strand.
GAGAAGAAGACTTGGATGAAGAAAGTAAATGGAACTGGTACATCTCCTAGAAACATATCTTCAAGATAATATTTTGAGGTTAAATGTTCTGGATACATCAAAATTATTTCTTTGTTGTTTGTTAATGTTACTTCGGATTTCAATACAGTTAGGTTACATTAGTTTCCTGTTGCACATGAAATCTTCAAGTGACATTGTTTTTTTTAACTGATGAGAAATGCAAAGTGGACTTAAACTTATGAAAGTTCAAAATATGAGTTGACATTTGGGGGTGAAGGCTGAGGGGAAGTGCGTTAGACTGGCACACTGATAGTCCTGGGTTTGAATCTTAATGAAGGATAGGAATTTTTTCCCAAGACAAGGGTGTCCCTGAGTCTATCCAGCTCTGATGGGTACCTGACTTCAGTTGGGTTAAAGAAAAGGTGGCTGGGCATTGTGCTGGCCACACAATCCCCTAGTATGCCGTGGCCACTGAAACTGGTGAATGCTGCTTCACCGGCCCCATAGATTAATTTGGTCCGGCGGGATACTTAAAAATGTTTTACCACTGTACATGCTATATTTGTAGAAAATTACAATTTTATGTATAAATGAATAAAGTATATGAATGAATATTAAATATATATATATAAGAAAAAAGAAAATAAATTTAATGTATTAAAATGAACTTTCTTTCTTATTAATTTATATTTTTATGTTTATTTAAAAAATGTTTTTAGAATATAAATTTTCCATAAGAGGAATCACCTAATCTTCGGGTCAAATGTTTCTTGCTGGATTTTATATATAAACGTTCTGAGATCAAATCCTGTAAGAGGACTTCTCTTTTTCTCACAATGGAAAAGGTCGTCAATGGTGATACCCATTAATTTATTGACCATTCGACACCACTACAAACATTTATCTCAGCATCTAAAACCATCATTTGGGTCTTCAACAATTTCCTAAGTACTAAGCTAGAACCACACAAAACTTAAACCTACCTATTTTAGTTTGAAAAAGATCTTTACCAGTAAATTATGGATGAGTATATTGACAACAATTGCTTATATTTATATACCCCTATACATTATTTGCTAATTAAAGAATACCCAAACAAGCCTTTTGTTTCCTACGTACAGTTTTGAGGAGCAAGCTTATCAACTAGTCCCCCAGGCTCGAGAAAATGTATGGATATTAATCTTCTTCCCTAGGTAGTATAGGTATGTTAGGACACATCCTGAAGAGTGGATATATTTAGTGCTGAATCGTCAACCTGGGATATTGCTCGGATATATTTGAAAGGTGCATGGACAGAGACCTTCCCTATGTTACTCAAGGCACCAAAACAATAGATGATGATTGCTCAAATATCTGCTATTTTGCTCAATATATCATCAGAAATGCAAATGCATGTAGCAGGAACATTAACCAAATACTCCATGTTAGAACACATGGCTTCGGGACAGTTATGTACTCCACCACCCTCCCTCCCTGATAATCCAACTCAGTGGAACTAATTGTTGTTGCAGACGCACATTCTGTGCAATGATTCCTCTGAGCCACAATGTAGGTTTGTCTCCCCTAAACCTCTAGCCTATTGGATGTGACTTTTGTGAGGTTAAATGGATTGGATACAGAAAAGTCCCCATGGACAAACATGGATTTAAAATTGGACACAATTTATAAATGTACATTGATATAATATAAAGGACTCAAGTCTGCTCAATACTTTTTAGAACAAAAAGTTTTATTATAAATAAGCCTGATATCAAACTATCACATTTTGTTTGTTCCATTCTCTCGTAATGACATTTTGAGAAAACAAAATATTTAAAGGCAACAAAAAAAATTTTCACCCTAGAGATTAATGAAAAGACAGAAAAAATAACAAAAAAATAAACCCAGTGCTTTTCAAAATGAGTTCACTGCAACAATATTTTTTTTTGCTTTGTATTATTTGTATAGGTGTTCGGCAGGCAACTCAGATGGTGCAGCATAAATAGCAGACGCCAAAATAGCCAATGATTTTTTCTTTAGTTTCAGAGCTTATAGATGTCAAGGACATAAACACAATGTTCAATCGTTTTTTTTTTATATACTGTTAGTAACAAAACATGTGAGGTTCTAAAAAAAATTAAGTAATGAGCAAGATAATTAATTGAGGAAACTGCATACTGACCAAAGAGTCTCGCCAACTTAAATTAAATAGTTTGCTTTAAAAAAAAACTACTGCAGCAACCACTAAGTTTAAATTTCCATTTTTTTTTTGTTTCAAGTTCAAGACATGGAGATAAAAAAATACAAAGAGTCTTTCTGTGATTTCTTTTCTCACTTTTAATCATTGCTGTGTTTCATAGTAATTGCATTTGCTATAGATTTGGTGAGGGAGGATTTTCATTGGCGCAATGATAAGTATGCAAATAAATATTGCCTTGTGCAGAGATAGTATATTGCAATTGGTCTCTGAGCTTAAAAAGTCAATGGGTCAAATATTTGAACTTTTCATCATGGATATTTTAATGGGACAGTTCTTCCATGCCACCAAGTCCCAAACATTTTTTAAAGCATCATTTAATAAATTCTGTGACAAGGGCATACAGAGTAATGTGTGGCCTTCACAACACCCAACCACTTTTACTTTCCCCCAACTGCTGGTTACGCAACAGAGCGCTGGGTAGACAGAGACAAGCTCCTCCTGTCCACAGGAAAAAGAAACCTGGGGTTAAAGTTAAACTGAATTCAAATCCAAGACCATTACAATGGCAATTCTAGCACAGACATGTTATTCTAATACATAAATCAGTTGAGCATAAACTATTGGGGATGGGGAGGGGAAGTAATAAAGTGAGACAACTATCAATGAGAATATAAGTATAAGAACTAAACCTCATTTCACACAACCTCCGCCCGGATAGTGGCCATATTGGCATTCATTTAGCTGTGAAAGGTTGACTGGAATTGTACCGGCCACACAATCATAAAATGAAAAAAACTCTTACTTATTGATTAAAAAAGGTCAACTGTTATGTTTTTATAAGTTGGTTGGAGACAGAAATCTTAATGAAGAAGAAAAAAAAATGGAACAATTTTACAATAGTTGCATATTAAAAACATAAATTACCCAAGTATACACACAAAATATTTCCTTTTAGCACACACGGAAAAATATTTAACTAATAGTGTTGCGAAAAAAAATTTAAATACCAATCATAAAAGTTATGCCATTTCATAAATTGATTTTGTATTAATAAATAAAGTTATTTCATTTCCGAAAACAAACAATAATTTTCAAAACGTTGAAGTAAAAAATAAAATATATTGTTTTTAAATATCACAGAAATTATTTTTTTCTTAAATAATAAGGAACAATATTTCAATATAGATATACACCCATTTTTTGTTATATAAAACATTGGAAACACAATTAAACAGGAGAAAAACAATTATTATAAATATATATTGACTAAGGCTGTTTACTATACTATATCAATATAAATATAACAGCATGATATAAAGCTGCGCTAACACTGGGGTTCTAGATTGGTAGAGTGCCCACTGGGCTGTTTCAAGGCTTTGTGTATTATGTTGAAATAAAACAACAATTCAATTGATGGAAAAAAGACAAAAAAAAGTTTCTAAACATTTTTGTGGTTAAGGATTGAAAAAAAGTACTAAATTCTTGATTATAATTTCTTTACCAGGCAAATGTTATCTCTAAACAGATTACTTAAAGGATGATGTTCAATTACATAGAGATTTCTGTTAGATTTTATTAAGTTGATGAAAGAGTAACTTTACCTAAAGTTATAGGCACGGGCAATAAAAGTCACAGCCAATCCACCGCACCTTGTGATCAGAAGCATACAACAGAGTCAGATGTTATAATTGTCCAACTGCTTTAAATAATTTAGTACTTCACAAAAGAAATTATTTTTTTTTCTAGCATAAATTCTAGTATAAAGATAACATCATAGCTCATTTTTTTCTTCTTGTTATTTAACATTTGGTGAACAGTGTAATACATAACTCATTGCCCAGCCTAACTTTAGACACAACTTTAATTCTTGAAGGACTATTCCTATAGGACACTGCTAAGGTATTTATTAATGCTGTGTGCTGAATGCATTTAGATGGTAATACTGCAACAGTGACAAATTAAAAACATTATCATCTATTTACATCTTTAAGAGCAAGATACTGTATAACAACCATAAATTTACAAAAGTGTAAAATCCGTACCAATACATACATCATATTGTCTGACAGAAAGTTGACCAAAAGAAATACATACAATTTGGTTGTTAATAAATTTTACAATGTGTTTAATCTAAATAATAAAGCCAATGTTGAGCCATCTAAAAAGGATGTTCTTTAGACTTAGACCTCCGAGAACCAATGAAGGTTTCCTTACAAAAAAAAACAATGAATATTTGTGCCTCAATATTTCTGTAACATCGGGATCTGCAACCTTTTGATAATTATAGTGTGCCAAAGTATTGGGATTTCTAATTCATTTTGGTGTGTGCCAACCACCTGAAAGTCATTCTGCTCTGGCGCTAAATTTCTTGTAGTAGATTGCCCAACCCTGGTATAACTATAATAATAAATGGTGTCAAGAGTTTAAGGAGACAAAACAAAACATCACCACAGTTCACTGAGATGTCTCCACAATCCTTTTGAAGTAAAAGACATGTATGCCTTCATGACCATCTGATCTTTAACTAAAAAAAAAAATAACCCGACTTTCTCTTTTCAAAGTTTTCAAGCTCTTCTTAGACCCAAACAGAAGAGAACTGTCAGTCAACTCATTTAGCAAGACTTTGTTAAGTAATACAAAGTTACAAAATATACCGGTAATCTCAATTCAGACTGATAACACTATAAAACCTGTTACCTTAAACAATTAAAGCAAATTTTAGGATTACATAGGATTTCCACTATAAAATACAACAAGAAATAAATACACCACTCTAAACATCAATCACAAATAAGACGTAAATCAAGGGTCTCTAAAAACATCTTCAGTACAAACATTCAAAAGTCTTTTTTTTTCTTCAAAAATTGCATTATACAATAACAATAATTATATCTATAAATTGCATTATACAATAACAATAATTATATCTCTATAAATAAAATATAGTTTCTGTTTCATGGCTATCTTCTGCCATAGATGATGTCTCCAAAATTCACAAGTGTACTTGGAAAAAAAAGTTCTATTGAATACTGGTATAAATGAATATTTTTTTAATTGGTTCTTGCATCCATCATGTGCCTGCAGTCATTTGTATTTGCATCCAGTGATTCAACAGCAAAGAAATATACATGTAATGTTGACACATAGGGCCAAGTCAATGCTGTTAGTTAGCCATTTCATGTTAACAAGTTTCTTTACAATTTCATGATCATTTTCAGTCTGTAGTTAGCCATTTCACGCAAACAAGTTCCTCTCCAATTTCATGACCATTTTCAGTCTGTAGTTAGCCATTTCATGTTAACAAGTTTCTTTACAATTTCATGATCATTTTCAGTCTGTAGTTAGCCATTTCACGCAAACAAGTTCCTCTCCAATTTCATGATCATTTTCCGTCTGTAGTTAGCCATTTCATGTTAACAAGTTTCTTTACAAATTCATGATCATTTTCAGTCAGTTTTTTTTTTTTTAATTCTGTTTGTATCATCATCAGCAGAAACAAAATGGGACTTATGAACCTGGTGGCTGCACAACAAATGAATAATTCCACTTCTTTTGTTTGCAGGTAAAAGTACGAGTAAGACCAAAATAATAAAAAAAGGGTGGTTAAATGTGACCTAATTATGTATTGTTGCTAGTAACCGAAACGAGAGGAGCTCTTTGGGAGCCACACAAGACTTTTAGTCTCGTGGTAATAAACGTCTGGGATCCACCCTATAGACGACTCTACCATTTTGACGGTGGTGCGCCCAAACAGGCGGCGCTCATAGTCAATAAGCTGCCTCCAGAAGCCGACGTTTGGGTGTATGACGGAGCGCCGCCTTTTGACGTGCCGATAGGCCTGCTCCAGGGTCAGGCGGTGGTACTTCATCAAGTAGGCGATGCAAATGGATGCTGAGCGGCTCACGCCGGCAACGCAGTGGACAAGAGTTTTCCCTCCTTTTCTGTCAACCTGAAACCAAGATATACAGTTGGTAATTTTTCTATTTACGTCATTGCTTTGTAAACATTGGCCAGGTATTACATGTAGCTTTTGGTTGAACTATTTTAATACTTTTTTATCTACCAATATTCTATTATTTAGCTTGATTAACAAAAAAATGTTTTACAATTAATTTAAAAATAATAGTGAAATTGGGCATATATTCTATTTTTAAAAAGTTAATGACTAGGTCTAAATCTACAATGAAATGGCCCTGATCACCAGATATAAATAACTCTGCCTAGCTATAATGTGTACTAAATGTATTTGTACACATCTTTAAAAATGGGTACCTGGATTTTGCATTTGGATTAGACTTGTGGAAAATGTTAAAACTCTTGCATATTGATATGTTAAACAATAAAACTTAATACATTTTTAAAAAGCAATCATTAACGCATGACAGAACTTCCCAATCACTTAATATATCTACAACACCTGCCCCACTATTGATAATGGTGATGATCATTTCTATAGTGCATCTGCATCTGTTCATGCCATCCCAAGCAGCATGCCCAGTATGCTCCCATTTCCACAATTGTGAATAGCATTTTATATCATACAAAAATGTTATGGTAATTTAGAAACCATTATCAAAGAGACCCTTATCTCAGGGTTGTATGTTGCTGCTCTCCTCATTCAAACTGAACACAATTCATACAAATTCTCATTTCCTACATCTTAACAAATACCCAAATCTCTAATCATTTAAAGTAAAGTACCCTTTGGACCTAACTGATTAAAAGGCTGGTGAAGCATTCTGTGGCCACAGCATATGAGGGGATGTGTGCCCAGCACAATGCCCAGCCGCCTTTATCTTACACCAACTAGTGACAGGTACCCATCAGAGCTGGGTGAACTCAGGGGCGTCCTCTCAAGTCCCGGAAAAAAAAACCTAGCCTGCACAAGGATTTGAACTCAGAACCTTTGGGTCGCCAGACGTGCGTGCGCTGACGCTCTACCACCTTCCCCCATGATCATTTAAAGTAAGTTGCCACAAACACCTGATCGCTGTCAATTTGAAGTGAGCTGTCATATACACTAGACATTTACATATTTCAACACAACCATTTTATACTCTCATTCAAACTAACAGGTTATTTTTTAAAAATACATAAACATTTCTTTTGTAAAAAAAAAAATACAAATGACATCTCTCAACAATTATTTTATAAATCCAAAATTTTAACTGACTGAATTTAGGATGTTCAGTTAATCAATGAAAAAAATCATTACCAGATTGATTTTATCAGCACATCTATCAAAATAAAGGCCTAGACTGGCAGTTGGTGCGTCATCTATACGGATTTGTATACATTCCAAATTTGGCAGCTGCAGGTTGGGAATCTCAAGAGTTACATTTATTATATGTGTGATGCCAAGGCTGCGGATTTTCTCTCCTCTCACCGCTGCGGCACTGCTCAGATAGAGGGAGTTGGTGATCTCCGCTACCTGGGAAAACATTGCTAGATCCATGTTACTGGTGTACAAGCCTGAAAAAACAGAACATAGAACAAAGTCAATATTACAAACGATATGATATGATGAAAGGTGAAAATGTTACACAATGCTTGGTAAAGTCAAATGAATTTACAGATAATTTTTTTCATAAATCATACCTATTAAATAAAAACAAGGAACAAAGACGAGAAAATCCACAACAAATGGAGTAAAAGAACAACTGTTGTGCAATTAAAAAGCTGGCAGTTTATAAAATACTTTAGTCCACATTGGCAGAAAAGATAAGAATAATAAATAATTTATTGTGATAAATGTCACAACAAAAAAAAGCATACATAGTAGGCCTATAGTTCTATAGTAGTAGCAGCCTATTTGTGGTTACAACCTGCTTATTATAGTAATGCAGAACACAGATAACATGAAATTGATATTGACACAGGTAGGCCTATAGTAACGTAGGCCTCCTATATGTTTATTTTATCCAATGATGATGCCAATATAGTTTTAAATTATTTCCATGAATCATGAATATATTTACAAGTAGCTAGGCTAGGCTATTTGAAGTATTTGTTTGGCAAAAAGACTTAGAAGGCTACTAAACTTAATATCAAAAAATGTTCTTATCAAAATTGTAAATTGGTGCAATAATAGTAGAATAATAGGCTGTATTCAATTGCAAGGCAAAAATGAACTCGAATGAAGACTAAAAAAAGAAAAGCCTACTTTTACTTATAAATACTATTTATAAATAATGGGCCTACTTAGCACAATCAATGATAGTGATAGGCTACTGGTAATCGGTAGGCCTAATGATACTTAGACTTAGACTAGCATAGACAGAGACTCAATGGGTAGGCCTAACTATGTCCTACTGCCTTCTAACTTCTATCATAATTATATTCTATGATTTAGTTTATCACATAGTAATATAAATAAATAGTCTATAACTTCTATTGCAGATATCAGATAATATAGTAGTTAGTAGGCCGAATATACGCATCATATCATCATCTGATTAGGAGGACATAGTTTAAAAAAAAAATTATAACAATTATTATATAGGCCTAGATTATAAATGTATAAATAACTATAATATAGGCTACTCACATGTCTTGAATGAATGGTTAGATAATATGAATTATATTATATCAAATTTATATTTATATCGAGTAAAGATCGAACTGCATGATCATGAACTCACTGAACTGAACTGGGCGTATAATATGCCTACTTATGCTTTTTTTTGTTGGTAAGTTATAAATGGCCTTTGCCTATGTAAGCCTATGTATGATGATAGCCTAAAGGCCTAAAGTACTAAAGGTATACTATATAATCTATCATCTAGATCTATGTGGCTTAGCCTTAGGCTATGTCAGAAATTATAACTTGAACTTAAGTTTAAAATTAAGTGAAATTAATTTAATTTAAATATTCAATGACAAACTAACTCAACTCACAGTCTAGCTAACTGCTAGTTTAGTAGTTAGCAAACAGTGCTAACACTGTCCTAAATCGGACAAGTTTATTTTGCTTAGCGCATCGGCAGCTCGACCGATCAACAACAACGCACATACACACTGTCACTATATCACTGTGAGTGACTGTGTGCCTTCACACATACACAGAGAAACACACACGAACGCACTAAAGCGGGCTCTGCTCTGACGCGTCGATACGTTAACAACCTGAAGGAACAGACGAGAATCGCCTAGATGTATGGTCGCGAGGAAGACAACAAGACACGCGCGCTTACTGTGTGTGTGTTGGAGTCTGGGAATTTAGATAAGACGGTCAATGAATTTGCGTCGGCAGTAAAGTGTAGGCGTTGTGTGTGTTAGCATGCGACTGGCTCGACGCGATTGTGTCTGATGTTTACAGCGTCCTTGGAGAAGAAAAAAAAAAGCGGTGCGGAGAGTGGAGAATGATAAAGGTTTTAAAGTGGATGGGTGAAAGTCAGACTCAGTTATCGATTGTGCTTGCAAGGCTTAGTATTTAGATAGAGGGGTACGCAACAGGCGGCCCCCGGGCCACAACATGGCACACCAAGAGTCTTTTAGTGTCGCCCCCTCACAGAGCTTCTATGATAACGACAAGACAGCGGAGTTTTGTTTTATTATCATTCTCGTAATACATTATTGTAGAATGTTTTAGACGAAGTGTTTCCATGATAGCAGGGCAGTCGATAGGCTAAAAGCAAGATATTTTATTTTCATAATTTCTATAAAGAGTAAAAGTAACACCTTTGGACCAATTTGATTCATTGGATAGGTAGCCAGGGTAGTCTATAGACTATAGCTGCACTATAGCAGGATTCGACAATTTCCATGGCCCAGAGCTTTATTTATACTTTAGGCCTATTGCATAAGTTAATAGCGTTGTCGTTATTATTTTCTTTAAAAAAAAAAACAAGGAAAGAAAAACATTCCTTACCCACCCAACCCTTATATGTTTATAGACACCCCGTCTATAAAGAAGAGTATTGCGTCCTACGCGTAGGCCCTCTTATGTGCTTATTTTTTGTTATAGGGAGAGGTGAAGAGAGGTGAGGGGGGGGGGTGTCAGGGTGAAGATTGCCACTGTATACGAGCGCAAGGTCAAGCTGCCCCCCCCTTTCAATACTACGAGGTGTGAATGGGGTGGGGGAGGGGGGCATTCAGTTTAATCAGCACAGTTGTTTCACGCTTCATTGAACCATAAAATAGAACATATAGGGAGGGAGTGAAGAGAGAGAGAGAGAGAGAGAGCGAGAGAGAGAGAGCGGGAGAGAGAGAGAGAGAGAGAGAGAGAGAGAAGCATTACTCCAATACTCAACACTGAATTGAATTGAAACGGGCATTATACTAGGAATCAAAGTTTATTTCGATTCTTCTATTGAAACCGGATTTAAATGTTGTCGGGGGGGGGGGGGGGGGGGGAGAAAGAATTAAAAAATCAATGTTCGCTAAAGTATTGACCCCTTAAAGAATGTAGTGTTCAACAAGAGTGTTCAATAGAGCCGTTTTTTACTCAAGTGTAAGCACACATAGGCCCAATCACACAATACAGATCGATATTCGTTAACGCCCTTCTCCCCCTTTTGTTTGGGAGTTGGAACAGTTTAGGTATTGAGGTGTTACGGCTGTTAGATATATTGTGTAGTCTAGTAAATAGCCTCCCTTTTTTTGTTATACCCCAGTGTGCCTTGACGGGTCAACACAGATAGGATGACAGCAACCATTGAAATGATTTTGTATAGCCTCCTGTTCTGGACAATGACGAGCTATAGGCCTAGATCGTTGATACTGACAGCCCAGATTTTTCTGAGTTCATATATAGCCTCATGTGTTGCTTTTTAAATATATTTTATTTCCTCTTGAATTACCTAATCTAGGGATCGGCAACCAATGAAACGCGAGCCAAGACATGGCATGCAGGGCAATTTTTTGTGGCACGTGGACACCCCTAAAAAAAAGTATATTCTACTAGAAAAGAGCAGGATGACATTTAGGCTGTTAGCACGCTGAAGGAATTAGAAATTCTACTCTATTAAACACACCCAAAATCGTATCCTCTTACGTTACGGACCAAGGGTCGGTTACCATTTTTATAATAGTGTGCCTGCCAAAACAGGAGTTCTAATTCATTCAGCGTGCCAAATTCCTAAAAGTTATCCATCTGTAGCAGTCAATTTCTTATAGAAGATATTTGAATTGCGTGCCATGGAAAATTGCTATGTCGTAGGTTTATTATTATATTATTGTGCCCTAACAGAAATGGTAACATATAGGCCTAATCAGTGCTTTTTTTTTTGTAAAAAAAATAAGTGCCGGTAGGCCCTACTCAGTGATGGCTTGCCTAACTTTTAAAGCAGTTTTAAAGCATTTTATATTTTAATTCTTATTGCGCGTAATTTTAAAATAATTCAATTTTAACAAATTGTACCGGTGCGTATCGTCACAAAAAAAGCACTGCATACCAACAATGTAGACTTTCAGAAAACACAGAAAAGTGACTCTCTATTGGTAAGATTAAATTAAAGGTGGTTCTGTCAAGCGCCATAATGTCCCATGGGCACAAAACTATTAACTGTCCAGAGTTAAACACTGCCGAACTATATCACAAACTCAGATCCTAAATTAAACATTAAAGTCCAACCATCGGATACAATTTAGAACGAAGAAGAAGTTATTGGAAGAAATCCCTTTTTGGTCTCTGTGCTATTATAAGCCGTAATAAACTATAGGCGATTCTTATGGGGGTAAAGGTAAAGATAAATGGTTTTCTGGCGGAAGTGGCGTAGCTAAGTAGAGGAGGCAGGAGGGATAGGGCGCTAAAGTGGAGATATGCGCCAAACTGACACTTACTTAACCCCTACATACGATGGTTTACAAATAAATGAAAACCAACACTCTAAATAGGCGCTAATTGGGCCCACCGCTTCAGGCGCCCATGACGCCAGTTTCCTTAGTTACGCCACTGGGGGGGGGGGGGGCACACACAAGAACACAGAGAGCCGCATTTTCTTTTTTTATATATATATATTCTAAAAAGCTTCACACTATTAGGTCTTATAGTATTATTTTATCGATTATAATTAAATACACAAATTATATTAAATTACTACTATGAGAAAGGCATATCTTCGCTCGGTTTATAAGGAGCAGGCGTGTGTGTTTTATTAAGAAAATAACATTAAAAGAAGACAAGTAGCCTGCAAATAATTTCATTACATAAATTTTTTAATTTGAGTAATAATTTTTGTCAAAGACAGCTGTAGACTACTTCACTAAACGAAGAGCCGCTTTAGCCAACCCCATTGCTAATTTAGTGTAATTAACGGCAACGCTTTTAAAGGACATATTAATAATTAATATGAATATAATATTATAATATGCATATGCATAGAGTCTATCTAATATATAAATAATAAGGAAGGCCTATAGTATAGTCTAAAAATTATGTAGCCTATATAAAAACGATAACAATTTTTTAACACTGTTCGGTACTTACCACTGGTTAATAGTTAATATGATTGATAAAAAGAAAGAATCAGATAAAAAATTTTCAAGCCACTTAATAATTCACACTCGGAACATTATTCAATATGAAACTGTAGACCTGTCAGAAGCAGACGAAATGAAACGGTTCACACTTAACTCCCCCTTGTAATTTAAAAAAAAAAAAAGAAGAGGTAAGCAGACGTCTTGAAACGAATGTGCGGATCAGACAACTCTGAGGTCTTGTATTGCGGTTAGTTCCCTTTTCTTTGAAGAAATTTAAAAAAAAAAGTAATGCGCTAAATTTGGACAAAGCACGTCGCTGTTAGTTAAAGATCTATACAAAACTTAGAAAAAAATTTCCCCGTCCTTCTTTTTCTAGCCTCCTTATTCAATGAACAACGAATGCCACCTCACGGAATGAGAAAATTGCACCACCGTGTGTAAATAAATAGTCCCCGCGAAAAAATAAGGCGAACTTGTTTTGTTAGTATCAGTTACGTGCCCTTGTCATAACATAATGTATGGGAGTCGCATTTTTCGCTAATGAATAATTTCAGCCAAAAAAGGCGTTGGATTAGGTTTCATCCGCTGCCCATTACCCTCACCACCCCGCCATACGTCTGCAACCACTCTCCCTTCCTAGCTGCTGTATAAACATGCTGTGTTTAATGCGTATCTATCTTTTTTATATCTATCTATCTATCTCTATAATATCTAGCATATATATCTATCTATTTATCTATCTAAATATCTATCTTCCTATAGGTCTGTCTATTTGTCTATGTGTCTATCCGTCTATCTGTCTTTCTGTTTGTCTATCAGTCTATCTATTTAAAGTCTATCAGTCTATGTCTATTAGTCTATGTCTATCAGTCTATCTGATTATATGTCTATCAGTCTTTCAGTCTATATGTCTATCAGTCTATCTGCCTATTTGTCTATCTGTCTGTCATGCTATATTTCTGTCTGTCATTTTATACAGGGTATTTACACGTCTAATTATGTATCCTATATTTTGCCCTTTCTTAATTTTTTTTGTTTACTAGACCATATAAGGCCTATTTGAAAAGTAGCCTAAAAAGTTTCTCTACGTGGACACTCCCTCCTAGATATACTATATAATATAATGATAAGATTGTTTAAATTAATTATCCCGTGTTTCTTCAGCGTAATCTACCGTGTATGCAGTACGTCTTTGTGGTATGCAAGCAATGCATAGCGTGAGATTGTTAAACCTCGCCGATTCTATACACACACATGAAAGAGTCTCCCAAGTCTTAACTCCCATCACCTTGATATTTTTAATCTAACTATAATACTTAAAACGAGGTATTTTTTCACCCCCCCCCCCCTTTTCCTTTTGCCTTCGAAAATGTTAAAATGATTCGTATCCATATGCCTCCATATAACCTATTAATATGCACTGACACCTATCTAAGCTTTGTCCATGATTCATGGGCCTGTATGTCACATGATTTCCATAATACATTATATGCCCTTTGACCCCTATGTGTAAGCCTTCCTGGCTACGTTAAAAGTACAATCTCTCTCCCCCAATAAAAACAACAACAACAACAACAAACACGTGGATTTCGGGCGCAAAGGTCACCAGGGAGTTAACTTGAATAGAAGTTCAAACCAGTGACGGCTGTTGTGGGGAGTGGGGAGATATAGAGATGGTGTTCCTTGATTAAGCTGATTCACCCTCGTTCGTTGATTCGCCCCGTTCGTTGATTCGCCCCGTTCGTTGATTCGCCCCGTTCGTTGATTCGCCCCGTTCGTTGATTCACCCCGTTCGTTGATTCACCCCGTTCGTTGATTCGCCCCGTTCGTTGATTCGCCCCGTTCGTTCATTCACCCTCGTTCGTTGATTCACCCTCGTTCGTTGATTCACCCCGTTCGTTGATTCACCCCGTTTGTTGATTCACCCCGTTCGTTGATTCGCCCCGTTCGTTGATTCGCCCCGTTCGTTAATTCACCCTCGTTCGTTGATTCACCCTCGTTCGTTGATTCACCCCGTTCGTTGATTCGCCCCGTTCGTTGATTCGCCCCGTTCGTTGATTCACCCCGTTCGTTGATTCACCCCGTTCGTTGATTCGCCCCGTTCGTTGATTCTTTCTGTTCGTTGATTCGCCCCGTTCGTTGATTCACCCCGTTCGTTGATTCACCCATTCGTTGATTCGCCCCGTTCGTCGATTCACCCCGTTCGTTGATTCATCTCGTTCGCTGATTCGCCCCGTTCGTTGATCTCAACTTTTGAATGCCTATATTATTATTGTAACTCAGTGCGCGTGTGTCAATGTTTTTGATGATCAACAGGCCGATCTGTTCACACAACAACAGGGCGATAAAGTGTAAGCCGATAACAAAGTAGCGTTAGTACAAGGTGCGATCAAAACCATGAAACAAATCAAACCGAGGCCAGTGCAGCGAACATAGATTTACAGTAAACTGATACTCAGTGTGTCTTTTGTTTTTAACCTTTAACCCTAAGAAAACAAAACTATTATTAAATAGAAATAAAATCACACTTAGGGCCTTCAGATACCTACAAATATAATGAGTTGTAAGTAACTTGTAAGCCTATGCATATTTTTTTATAGGGCCAATCGTTTTATATATGGCTGTTTTTTTTTAAATATATTTCTTAGATAATGTTTTATATATTTTTACATGATGTGTTAAAATATTGTTTGATAAATTGTTGTATATATTATTGTATGTAATAGGCCTACACATTTTTACATATTGTAGTAGATCTATGCATTGTTTCATATACAATTTTATAAAGGCCTACTGTTTTATATATTGTTTTTATATATTATTTTACATAGTGAGCCTAACTATTTTGTCTATATTGTATTAGATCTATATGGTATTCAATGGTTTAAAAAAAAACAACCACAATTGAAAGTATTTAAGAAACCTTGCTCGAGACTCGAGACCTGCTTTGTGACATTTTAATTCGACACTTCATAACTTAATACGTCATTCTTAGTTTAGGCTTCACCTCTTAACAAAAAATATATATTAGTGCGTCACGTGTATTAGAAAAACGAAATTTAGGTTATTGCGTAGGATATGAAACTGTTTCACTGTTTTATTTATGTCTACATAAGCTTATAGCAACTTAAACCTTTTGCCCCCCCTCCCCCCTCCCGCTCCCCTCCCCCAAAGCTGAAAAAGCCTGGGATGAAAAAACAGGCTACAAAAAAACAACCTATGGCGCAGGTATTTTCCAACCTTATAAAAACCAAGCTCCCTGCAATGTTGACTTTTTTAAAAAATAAAATTAAAACAACATAAAAAAAAACAGTCCTAGCAATCTGAAAAAAAGATAAACTTTGAACTTTACAAACTGCGATGAGAAAAAAAAACAATTGTTTAAAGTTTATATATCCATATTATGTTTGACACGTTGGATGTTATGTTTAAACATAAGGATTGTATATAGATTAGTGATACCAACCGTTGATTAGCTTTTTTATAGGTGAGTTACTAGGAAAAACTCAGGTTGTTGTTATTGGTAGTTGTTGTTGTTTTTGTAATGTGTCACGTCACGTGACGACTAAACCATGCATAATAAATATGTAGGCTAGATCGTTTCAACTCCATCCCCTTTATTTCTCTCTCTCTTTCACAAACACAAGTCATCTCTGAAGGGTTTGGACAAGCAAATGAAACTTCGTCGTCGGCTTTAAGCTTAAAACTCTTGTTGTATCTTATAAATATTATAAGTAGTAATGCACACTTTAGATCCCAGAGCACTCGCAATCCACTTATCCTTACATTATGGACTTATCCTTACATTATGGACTTATCCTTACATTATGGACTTATCCTTACATTATGGACTTATCCTTACATTATGGACTTATCCTTACATTATGGACTTATCCTTACATTATGGACTTATCCTTACATTATGGACTTATCCTTACATTATGGACTTATCCTTACATTATGGACTTATCCTTACATTATGGACTTATCCTTACATTATGGACTTATCCTTACATTATGGACTTATCCTTACATTATGGACTTATCCTTACATTATGGACTTATCCTTACATTATGGACTTATCCTTACATTATGGACTGTTTCCTCCGGTCTAACGGAGTCTCCACAGTATAATTTAGTATAATGAAGTAGAAGATGAAGAAACTACCCAGTGATTTTTGCACGATGAATGGAGATTTGGGGGGGGGGGGGGGGACGAGTGCAAACGGGAGAATTCACAAATGAACGGGCTGTAATCTGTATGGAATATAAAAATATAGTTGATAGCCGCCTCAGTAATTTCGAGGGATCTATAAGTGTATCCAAAAAAAAGTACCGGACGAGCCTACCTGCTTTTACGTCCTGGGCGTAACGGTGTTAAGGGATGGATCGGGAGGTGGTGGGGCGCACACCTAGATCATGTCCGAGACTAGCCAGCACGCGGCACGCCGATAAGGCGTGTCACGTAACATGTGATACGGTCTCCGCAGTACATGCACTTACACCTCTTCTCCTCACCTGCGGGGATTCCCCATTGGATCATTTACTTGGTGGCTCGCTCGTAAAGCTGCACTGTAGTTTCGAGTAAAGATGCCTCAGTGGATTAAAAAAAAAAAAAAGGGAGGGCCGACGAGAAGAACATAATATCTCCAATAGTGAAATGAACAACACAACAGGGATAAACGAAATCACAGAAGAATTAAAGAAAAAAGGTACACACTGTTGGCTGGGTCAAGTAAAATCAAGTTCTCTACACGTACAAGAAAAGGTCAAATATAGATCTGGCTCTGAGATGGACATCAACGGGAAAATAAAAAGGAAAGAGATAAATATCACAGAGAACAAGGAATAATATTAGAACCACTGAAGAAGAAGGGAAAGACAATTGAACATAAAAGGGTTTTGAAAAAAAAAACAACGATACACCCGGGTTCGGATTCCAGTGAAGGCTAGGATTTTGGGTCTTCAGGTTTTTTTCCCGAGTCTAGCATTAAGCCGGCCACACAATCACCTAATATACCTTACTTTAACTGAACACAAGGAGAAGAACTATAAAAGAAGAAGTGAAGGCTTTGAACAAAACCTGGCATGAAATTAGCTGTCTCGCTCTAGATAGACATTCAAGGCAGAATTTCTTGCTGTCTTTTTGCTCCAACAGAGAGACCCAAGAACTAAGAAGAACCTGGAGTGGAAATTTGAGACTTAACAATAATGAAAAAAATACTACCAAAACGAAACAGAAATAAAACGAAGACTGTTTTGTTAGTGGGAAGGGCTGGGAACAAGGCCGAAAGGGTCAATAGCTAGAAGATTGGTTACACACTGGTTAGTCCAATCAATACATCGATCTCATGTCTCGTTCATTTAATACACCATTTGGTGATACAGAAGAGGTCCATACATTAAATGGAGAAAAATTGCTTTTATATTTTTTTATCGACATAAACGTGTTGGGAGAGAAAGAGAAAAGAACTTTTTTATACATAGATCTAGGTTTTTTTTTACAGTTTAAGAGGTAGTCTAGACTTTAATGATTAATGTGAAAAAGTTGTTTAAAAAAACATAGATCGAAGTTTTTTGTGTTTTTTGTTTAGTTAAAATGTTTAAACAGTGGTACTTAATGTCTGGTCTGGTATAATAACCTATATCTAGGTTTCTTTGAGTTTAAACAGTATTATGCAGTGCCTATATTATTGTCATGTCTGACATGTGTCATGTCACATGGTTTACTACACATTCGGAACAGTTCTTACGAAATAGGCTGGTCACGGGGGGGCGACTGAATGCTGGGGTACAGCAAGGCTCGGCTATTGATTAGAAAAGACTGTCATTTCTTGCCTTCTGTGTGTCTGTATGTGTGTGTATGAGTGTCTGTCTGTGTATGTATATGTGTGTTTGAGAATATGAACTCGATGGTGTGTATTGGTGTCCAGGAGGGAGGGGGATATATGTGTGTGTATTTAATGTGTGTGTGTGTATGTTCAGGTATTTGGGGGTTAATATGTCTTTATGTATTATAAGTTATAAGTTTAATAATAATATTTATAAAACGCTGCCAACAAACATAATATTGTAGGCTCTGCGCACATTTAACACCAAGTAACAAAAACATACATAGAGGCTAACTAATTTTTATGCAAGGAAACAGGGATACAAGTCTCTAGACTTGATAAGTATGAACAATAAAATCGTTCTTTGATTACATCAAAAGGTATATCGCCATTTTAAAATCTTATAACTTTACGAGAAAAAAAAAGATAATACAATATAGTTTTACCAACTTATAGGCCTAGATAAATATAAAAGGGAACATTGGGAGGGTCTGAAAAAAAAGCTTAAGGAAGGCGAAAATTGAAGTAATGACGTTGAAAGTTATTTTTAAAAGTTGTTACTGTGAGCTCGATGGGGATCGAATTCCAGACTTTCAGGGAAAATGTGGAGAAGGCTCTCCAGCCAAAGGTCGCAACAGGAGTCTTTTTGTTGGTATGTACATATTCGTGTATATCTTTGTGTTTATATGTGCAGCAGTGCGTCATGAGAGAGGAGGTGAGTAGCCTATATATAAATATATATTTAATATATTAACTGTGATTTGTGAGGGTGTCTTTTTGTGGGAGTGAAATAAGACTAAGGCCCTATCTATGTGATTTGTAATAAATTCACATGATCAGAACCTAAAGGCCAAGTTCATCACAATTAATTGTCAACATTGGCTAAAGACTTTTACTTTAAGACGCATTCGGCGAACAGCCCCGGACTATAGTTTTTACACTCAGCTATGTTAACGATCATTAGCTAAAACACTAGATCTATATCCTGTGCCTTGCAGTATCGGGGGGCGTTTTGCGACACCCGGGTTAATGATAATAATGAGATGTACAACATTTAAGCGCTTCTCTGTGATCTTACTAAACTAAGAACCTTTCATCTATAACATTATAATACATTGATAACTGAATTTGCCAAATAAAAATAAGAATTTCCCCCTTTCTTTTTCTTCCCTCCCCTTTTTCACGAACTTTCACCCATTCTTTAATTCACATCCGGGTTTAGAATTGCTATTTTAAATTTTAACCAATAGGATTTCAGTGTCGGGAATTCAGAATTACTACATACCGAAAGAAATTTTAATAAAAATGGTAGCATTACGAGAAAAGTATATGTCTTGAGTTGAATACTCGTATAGTGGAATGAGTTTCTTTTACCGCTTTCGAAATGACACTCGAATACGGCAGGGATCTAAGTGGATTATTGAAATATTTATTAATAGTTGAACTGCAAATTTATTTAGCCATACTGGTGGTGTATATTAGAGGCCGGCAACCTACGGCGCGCGTGCCACACTTGGCACACAGAGCGATTTTCAATGGCACGCGGAAGACTCCCCAAAAATGATTAAGTCACGTCTCTTCTACAAGAAAAGAGTAGGACGACTTTAAGGCTGTTGCCACGCTGGATGAATTAGAAATCCTGCTATGGCACACTGTTATCAACAGGTTGGCGACCCCTGGTGTATATCATGTTTAAGTTTGTGGCATGTTGTTGAGTAGCCTGCAAAACTGGAAGGGTTAGTATTTGAGTGAATGAAGGCTTAGTAATAGTAGAGAAATTCCAGTTTTCTTACCAACCCATCAGTAATGAGCGAGGTAGTGTCGACACAATAGAATAAAAGAGAGAGATAGAGAGAAGAAGGTATTGTAAGAGAAAGAGAGTAAGAGAAAAACGAAAGAGAAAGAGAAAAAAGAGAGGAGGGGAGAAATAGTTTGAGTGTGAGAAAGAAACAGAGAATGCGAGAGAGAAGAAGAAATAAAGTGAGTGGGAGGGCGAGAGAAAAAATTATACATTACAGACGCTCCTTCTATAAAGAAGATAATTGCGTCCTACGCTCATGCGCGGTCCAGTCAAGACCATCGTAAATACTTACGGTGGTCTTGGTCCAGTCCTGCATGTCTGTTAGTGTTTTAAATGATGTTCAGTTACTGGTTTTCCTGGCTTGTTCAGGCAACCTATTCCATGTCCCGGATGCCACTCGGGAAGAAAGCGTACTGATATTCATTTGTTCCCGATTTTGTCCTTATGTTTATCTTAGCAGTTAGCGAGAAAGTAAGAAAGATAAAAAAAAATAAAGTACAAGATGGTGAGAGATAGAGAGCGATAGAGAGAGAGAGAGAGAAAGAGAACAGTGTAGGCCTACTAAAGACTAGATACTAGATATCTACTAAAACGATTGGTTTTTGCATCTTCTTTTTCCTTTTATATTTAGTCTAGATAATTGTAGTGTACTTTTAATACTATTATTTTTTATTATTATTTTTTTGCTAGGATTACTGAATTGTAACAAATCCATTCCATTCGCTAAACATGACCTAGTTCATCATACTCGAAAGAGAAACAAGAAAAAAGAGGTGTCATTTTTTTAGCAGCGGGCTGATGAACAAGAATATAAAAAAAACATAAAGTAGGTCACAGTGGAGGCAATTATTATTAAGGAATATGGTATTGGGGGAGTGAAAATAATATTATATTTATAACCGGACTCGTAACCATGGAGATATGCCTGCCGCAAACAAACGCCCACTATGACGTCACACAAGCATCATATAACAAATAATTATTAAGTCAACAGACTACCCAATGGGCGGTTGTAAGGGACTTGTCGAAATAAAAAAAAAAATTATAGGCCAACATAGTAAAGAAAACAAAACACATTAGCGAGCACATCACGTCGTAACGACGGGGAAAAAACGTGTAAACCACGAAAACACGTAGAAAACACGTTTTTTTCCTTGTCGATACGACTTGGTGTGCCCGCTGGGGGGGGGGGGGGACATTTATATGGGGGAGTTTGTAATAGTCACTGGTTCTCCATAATATAGTGTTTACTCCTGGCTCCTCCTCGATGTCTATATAATAATATACTGTTGTTGTTTTCTTTCATACACATGACAGCCGACCCATCCATTGAAAATAATGTACAGTGGACGCCCATGAAAAAACATATAAGCGCACAGTGGAGAATAAAAAACAACAACCAGCTTGTTTTTCTAGCAGCACTGGTGTTAGCAGTGTTGTTACCTTTCGTGGAGTGAATGGTATGACGTCATATGAAGGAATTTTTTTTTTTCACTGGATTGTTTTTATGTGTGATTTTCATACGTGTGTATGTGGAATGTATGACTGTTTGTCAGAATGCATATGTGCCCCTGTACTTTTTTTTCGGATTAAGTATGTGTTTATGTATGTCTGTTTTTTTTCGGCTTAGGGCCTACGTATGTTTTTGTGTATAAGTTTTTTTTTTTAAAGTAAAGTATCCCGTCGTACCAAATTGATCCATAGGCATAGCGATGGTGAAGTAGCGTTTACCAGTTTCTGTGGCCGCGGCAAACTAGGGGATTGTGTGGCCAGCACAATGCCCAATCGCCTTCACTTTACCCCAACTTAAGTCATAGCTGGGTAGACTCAGGGGCACCTTTTCAGGCATGAGAACAAATCCTAGCCTTCACCAGGATTCGAACCCAGGACTTTCGGTACACGTCAAACGCGGTGCCAGGCCACCGTGGCCAGGTTTTTTTTTAAATTGTGTATACAGTAGCGTATATATGGACGGGGTGGTTGCCCCATGTATACAGTAGCGTATATATGGACGGGGTGGTTGCCCCATGTATACAGTAGCGTATATATGGACGGGGTGGTTGCCCCATGTATACAGTAGCGTATATATGGACGGGGTGGTTGCCCCAGGCGCTAAGTGACACTTTGTGTAAAGGCCTAATAAAATACAATATTAAAAGAGAAACCTAAGTAGATGATACCAAATTGATTTCAACGAACCACCCCGTCTTACCATATCTGTTAGCGGACTAGTAAAGGGAATAAACTTTTTTTAACCCTTCCCGTACCGACCTACTTCTATCTATGCTGCCTTAAGTTCCGCTATATGCGCGCCCGGGACTGTAAGGGTTAATAAGCACCGATTTTACCCACCGCCCTAGGCGCTATTCTTCTTTCTATTACGCCCCGCCTATGTGTATGTGTGTTTTTCAAAGTGTAGATCTGTATGAGTGTGAATGTGTTTTGTGTCCCTACTCTGTGTGCCTGTGTGTGTGGTTCAGCGTGAACATATGAGTGAGTGCTTATAATAATCACACATTTTATCGCCCGCATCTGTTTTCATTCTCCCCCTTCGCCTTGTCTGTCACTCCCTTAATCATGTGCATTCTTGGCTCATAGCTCCCCCCCCCCCCACTACCAACACTAACTATCACAACCCTAACGCCCACAAACTGTTCTATTGTCATCAAGATTATATTTTTATCCACAATGTTGTTGTTTGTTTTTTTGTATAAAGATATCCTCACATCTTTTTATCTTAAAATAAAAAAATCACACAAAGTATAAACTTACATAGCCTTGGGCCTATACAGATGTGCAACAGACAAACAACCAAACTATAAAAACAAAAACACACTACCAAACAAACACAAATACCAACAAAAGAAAACAAAAAGATAACAAATTCCAAGATACAAAAGTTCAAAAGTGTCACTACATATAAAAAAATAAAATAATTTCTTTATTAGGCCTACCTGATAAAATTCCGAACTAGAACAGAATTAATTGAAGACTCTTCTCAGGCAAATTTCCGCTCATACACAATTCCTCACACAAACCTGACGTTAAAATATGACACATTTAGTTATAGCCTACACATGTTTAATGTCAAAGCATTTGGGTTGACACATTTGTACTTGAAAATGTTTACAAATTAATTTACGCTGCGCACACCAGGCCTATTAAAAAAAAAAAAGAAAAAAAAAAGATTATTTTCGACAGTTTTGTTTTTATTTTTTTTAAGTAGGTCACTCGTCAGAATTTAATTTATGCACTGATCAACTTTTAAATGGTAACATTAATAGAATATTTAAACTAAACGCTCTAATTTTACAATATGTTTACTTAAGCAGGCCAACATCTTTTCATTAGTCCTATATCTAGATATCTCCTAATCAAAATATAACGCTGTGCCTAATTATATTATATTCTGGTAATTAGACTTACCTTATCTAGATCCTAGCAATCGAAACTCAACATTTCTTTCCGGGTATTTAGTTGGCAACGAAATTTAAATCGCGTGAATGCAACGAATATAAACAAAGAAGAGTTCCATTCAAGTTCAATACAAGTTTCTTATCTCTTAGATGTATAAATACTGCGAAAATTTCCAAGAATTATTTTAAAGTAAGATCTCTCTTGCGAAGGTTTCTGTAACATAGCAGGAAAGAAATGTTTTCCCCTCGTTTTCAGTGAAATTCCCCAATGGCTGATCACTTGTTTTGGTGGGTGTGTTGAGAAGGCGAGAGATTCACGTGCACTGCTATATTTAGCGTGTTGTGTAGCAGAAGCGAGGCGGGTGAAAAGAGTACATTCCCCTGTGATCGAATTACAAACAGGTAGCCGCCTATCGAAACAGTGCATTTCCCAAATGGCAGAAACATGAGATTGTGATGCTGGGAAAAACCTTGACATCGGTAATGCTTATTTTTTCCTTGGGTCTTTTCGCCTATTTTCATTTTTCATTAACGTTTCTTTCTAGATCAATCAAAATTATTTAAATAAGGTTGTAATATTTTTTATCATTTGCTATGTTTGATTTAAATCTGATACAACATTTTCATGATACGTATGTCGTCACTCTCTTTCTTTCTCTCTAATTATAATTTAGTTTTCTCATTCTTTCTTTCTAATACTCACACTCTATTCTGCTCTAAATTTGTATCTTATTTGTATCTCTTTGTGAACTTTCTCTTTCATTCCATATCACCTCTCTCTTCTCCCTCTATCTCCTCTTCTCTCTCTCCCTCTCTCTTTCTGGTTTTCTCTCCGTTTTCGTTTTCTTTCCATCTTTCATTATTTAATTTTGTATTTTGAATTCTCTCTCTCTCTCTCTCTCTCTCCACAGGGCCGGTCCTATGATTGTTGGCGCCGTATGCAAGAACAGAGTACATCAGCGCCCCCCAACATCTTCCAAGCAACAACAAAACTATCTTTGGAAATGTAGGCCCCTAAACATCAGATATTTGACATACGGGCATCTTTGCTTATCTTTAAAAAAAAACTCACTTTCTTTCTGAATTTCTCTCTCTCTTTCAGTATCTATCTCTCTCACTCTTTCTCTCTCTCTCTCTCTCTTTCTCTCTTGTTTTATATCTTTTTTTATTGAGTGTATAAAAAAACGTAAGTTGGCATGTCGTAATATGTTCTGCATGTACCAGGTCAACATGATACTTAATAATTAGTGCTTAACAGAATCGGCGAATAAAAAGGTATGCCTATGTCTACGTCTACCTCCCCCCCCCCCCACAACATCACAACACCGTTTCACTCATTTACCATCATAGGCCTACGCTCTGCGCCAAGTGTCAGCAAACTTTAGATAATAAAGTGTGCAAAAGTAGGATTTCTAATTGATTCAGCGTGCCAACAGTCTAAACGTCAATCTGCTACAAAAATTAATTTATTGTAGAAGATACTATGGGGGGTGGGATTTTCCACGTGTCATTGATTATCGTACTGTGTGCCAAATGTATGTAGCACGCGTGCCGTAGGTTGCCGACACCTAAAGGCCCTACACCACATTGTAAAAAAAAAATTAAGGAAATTAATTCGAATTAGCAACTATGGGGTAGGCCTACACCAGTAATATCTTTCTACACATCTCTAGTAGCATTAAAATATATTACTGAATTACTATATGATTGTGTGTACATTATGCGTGTCTGTGTTGATATGCGTATGTCTGTGTTTGTGTGTGTGTTTGTATCTCTGTGTGTGTGTGTGTCAGACAGCTGTTGTTGTTTCACTACTGAAATGGAGTGGGGTCGATCGGGGGAGGGAGTGTGTATGGGTAGAAGAAAAAAATTTTTTTACTAACAAAAGGCACTGATCCTCCTCACTCCACAACTTTCGACCACGTCATCACTATCGAGACCTGCCGATTATTTACGCCAAGGTTTTTATCGGGGAAACCCAATTAAGTTATTAATGAGCTACGTCTTTGAACTCTGACCTATGATCTTTACCTTCATAACCTAATTATGTTTTCATATGCCAGTGTGTTCTCACTAAATTCAAAGTGTTTTTTTTGTTGTTGTGGTTTCCGGCAGTCTTGGTGAGTTCTGGTTTTGTTATGTTTGGCATATGCCCCTACTACACAGCAGTCTTAGTCACTGAAACGAAAGGATATAGTCAATATAGATCTACTCAATAGTGTTAGACAGTCTCAGTAGAGATTTTTTTAAAAAAAAGGACAACAATGGAGAACGAAACCAGATCCTTAAAGTTTTGACATTATTATTGTTTACGTTTGATCAAAGGTCAGTGGCGGCGAGTGGGTGTTGGAACTTTGAGGGCGAAAGGTGGGGAGGGGGGGGGGGGAGGTCGTTATAAATAGCTGAGACAAGGTGCTAAATAGGAATTCCTAATTCTTCCTTTTCATGCCGTTATGAAAGGTTGACAAGAAGGTGATAAATAGGTAGGCTAATAATTCCTATTTTTATTTTAATTTCCCGGTTGTGTATGAAAGTTAAAGAAAAATATTTTTACGAATATTCAAATTTGGGATTCGCTAGAGATTATCCCATGACACCCCCATTATGACATCGCCAGTGAATACGGGTGTGAGCAGGTAGACATTATCAGCTGTTTCGATTTTGCATGCTTTGACTTGCTGTTGTTGAAGTTTTCATTTGTGTACGGGAGGAAACTCGCGTTGATTACATCCTGAGTTATGTTCCTTGGTAATTAACTGTGTTAATGAGAGAAACTGTATGATAAGAGCTAGAGAGGCGTAGAGAGAGAGAGAGAGAGAGGGGGGGAGAGAGAGAAAGACTGAGAGAAAAATAGAGGGAGACAGAAAGGAGAGGCAGAGAGAACACGGCGAGAAGAGAGAGAGAGAGAGAGAGAGAGAGCAAGAGATATAGAGAGATGTTCAAACGTTGAACATACCTGTAGAGTGATGTCAGCAGGTGAAGAACTAAAAATAGAAAGAGAAAAACAAAACAAAAACATCTTGTTAGTAAATAAAGTTTTTTTTTTCTTTCTTCATCGTTCCCGTTATTTTACTTACGTAACGCATTCATCCCAGTAGTTCTTTGACTCACCTTGTGCAGGTGAACTCTCGTCTGCTTAAAAGTGTGCTTCGCTTGGTTAATTCTCAGTTCTCCCTGATAAGTCATTGCCTTCTTATATCATGTAAAAAAAAATAGTGTAACATGTTTTACAGCTCTACACGGTTAGTGAAGTAAGAAAAATGTATCAAGTTATAACATATCAAAGTTAAAATGATGTTATTTGATGAAGGGTTAAAATGACCTAATGGGAAGTAGGTGAAGGGTTGAATGACCTGATGGGAAGTAGGTGAAGGGTTGAAATGACCTTATAGGAAGTAGGTGAAGGGTTGAAATGACCTTATAGGAAGTAGGTGAAGGGTTGAATGACATAATGGGAAGTAGGTGAAGGGTTGAAATGACCTTATAGGAAGTAGGTGAAGGGTTGAAATGACCTTATAGGAAGTAGGTGAAGGGTTGAAATGACCTTATAGGAATTAGGTGAAGGGTTGAATGGCCCAAGGTATTGGGTGAAGGGGTCAACGACCTTATGTTAGTAGGTTGAATGTTTTAAAATTAGGTGCTCAAGTGGAATGACCTTCTGGAACTAGTTGAAAAAGTTAACCCTACTCGTTAATTAGGGATAGAACTGGAACTCTAGGTGCAAAGGTTTAATTATTTTTTTGTGTGTGTAAGGTTGAAAAAGTCAAATAAATCTTGTATTACAAAGGCATCTAATACAAAAATTTGAAATAGAAAACCTTGCACTCGAAGCTACACAATCTTACAAGACACTTTTCACCCGGGGAGCCAAGTCAACCTTCCAAAAAAGTCAAGAGACAACTTAAACAACATGGGAACAGATCAGACTAACGCATCTGAAATACTAGCAGAGAATCAGAGAATAACATCATTGGAGAACGATACCACCCAAAAAAACCTGGATTAGAGTCTACACAGGTGGTTCATTAGAAGAAGCAATACAAAAAAAAATGGAGGAGCCAGCATAGTGAGAGGGTAGTCAAATAGAGAGCACCTTGAAAAAAGCCACTCGCTGTCACTGGTAGCCTTTTAAACAATCAGGGCCCTCACAAGCCTATGTAGCGCCCCAGGCCAAAAGTTTCAGTGACGCCATCTTGCAAACTTAAACTGCTTTGTTTAGTGCCTGCGATTAGTTAATTATTACGATTAAAGAAATTTAAGAGAGTTGAAGGAGAAATAAAATTTGAAGCACAAATTGTGAGCCTATTAAAATATAAACATTTGTATAAAACAGTTTGAGTGTAAATAAATAAGAAGTTAACTTCTACTATCTTTATTCATTAATTTTATTTCCCCTTCAACTCTCCTTAATTTTCTGGTATGAACTTAGGTTATATTTGCCGCCCCCCCCCCTAGAAGTGTCGCATACGCCCCCTCTGCCCTCCCCTAAGTGAGGTCACTGTAAACAATTCGACAGCAGAAAGCAATAGAACCGGCAGCAAGCCACAAGGAAGACCCTGATACCAATGCCCAGACCAACAACTTACTCAATACAGAACTAGCCAATCTAAGGAAAAAACAACAAAAGAACTGATTCTTTAATGGAGGATCCATGGGTACATGCCTATTGAAGGTAACTGTATAGCTGATACAAGGGGCGTGGTGGTCGAGCTGGCAGCGCGTTCGGCTGGCGTACCGAAGGTCCTGGGTTTAAATCCTGGGGAAGGCTTTGATTTTCCCCTGGACACGAGGGTGTCCCTGAGTCCACCCAGCTAGCCTACCTGACATTATTTGGAGGTAATGTAAAGGCGGCTGGGTATTGTGCTGGCCACACATCCCCTAGTATGTATACCGTGGCCATTGAAACTGGTGAACGCTGCTTGATCGATTGGGCCAGACGGGATTCTTTACTTATACAGCTGACAACCCGGACAAGGTCGGGGACAGACAAAAATAGACAGATGCATCCCTACACCAAGATTTAAAATCAAAGCAAATAATTAAAAGAAATGTAACCCAAAGATGGTCTGAGCTGCATACAAACCACACCAGAAGCGACGTTTAATCTCACACACTTTCAAACAAACAAATTATCTTCAAGCAAGACAGAATATGTCACGATTCTGAAATTAAATCGCGACACTTAGCACTCATGGATAGATCATAGCGCAGAAGTAGTGTAGAACTAGAAACATAGGTTAGCGTAGAGTTAGATTAGGGAGTAGAAGAGTGGCCTGGAGCTATTACCCTCTCCCTCTCTCACGCAATAGGAACACCCCAACCACCCCTTCTCCTCACCTCTCTTTAACCCTCTCTACACTTTTTCATTCCCGAATTTTGAGTTTGCTACTTGATTCAGCCAATTGGTATTACACTATTTGCATGTGTGATTGTATGTGTGTGTATTCTTTAATGTATGTATATATATATATATATATATATATTTATATATTATATTATGCTGTCAATTATGATTCATGTTGTATTTGGATAGTAACTACTCATTTATTTTGCTAAACTCAGCATACACGTAAAACCTCCACCCACCTGTAGAAACCCCCACCCACCTGTAGACACCCCCACCCACTGCTACACCTTTTTCATTATCTCCCCTCTTCGTCCCCTACTCAGCGCCGTGGTCAAGCCCTTGATCCACTCGTCGTAGTGACATCTGGAGCGAAGCGTCTCGCACATACGTAAGCGCCTCGGGCTGCGCTCGACCAGAACCAATAGACACAGGTACATCAAGGGAGATAAGTCATTATCTTATCCTTTGTATCTCCGTATACGTCTACCCCCCCTTTTCCCCTGGGCCCCACCCCGCAAAGTCGGCGGTATCAATTGTTCACCTACACCCACCCCTAATTTTCCACCCAATAGTCAATTCTCTATGCAAGTATATTTCAAACCAGCCAACCAGAACATATGTAATTCTAAACTAATGTAGCTATCCAATCAAATTGACCACGGATCACGTGACTAAAAATCCACGAAAGCGGGCTTAACTAGTTTTAGCGCACTTCGGCTCAAGCGTTAGGTGGAGAAGGTTGTTCGATTCTAGCCTCCACTTATTCAGTTCGTTCCATATGATATACCGCCTGCATGTGTATAGATAGATATTTTGTCAGTATAAGTATTTTCATGAACACAGCTACGTTTGCCTAATGTTGGACAACCTAGCAGTACCATGTGTTGAGTGTTAATTGAAGCCTGTGCAAATTCATATATGTATCTTGCCATTGAGTGAAGAATTGAAATGATAATAAACACTTGAACTTAACCAACGATTTATTTGCCTACTTAGAACTATCTGTTGTGTCCGTCATAATATCTAACGAGCCAAGAGAGAAATAATAATTATTCCAGGGCGATTCCAGTCACGGTAACTCATATCCCAAGACGACCTGCCACCACTACCCCACTCACCTACGACTCCGCACCCCTCTCATTGTCCAACTTCTGCCAGGTTGATGTCCTAATCCGAAACACATCCTGACAGAATATAACAGGCTAAATCAACAATATGTATAAATCGGAAAAATGGAAATGTGCCCCTGCGGAAAAGATACAGAAAATTCAGAACACCTACTTCAGACCTGCCCCCCCCCCTCTGTACCGCTCTATCCGGTCAAACATACAGTGCCCCCAAAACTTGAATGACTGAATGACAAACTAAATTATACTAGTGGTTATGCATGCCGTCAATATGACGGAGAAACGAATGATTACAATGTTATGTTAAAAGAGAGAGAAAAAATAACAAACAATATTACAATAAAAACTAGTGAGAATGTATCTTTCGGTATTTAGCTTTTGTTCTTGTCTATTGTTTACGGTCTTCTGGCCCTGACTGAATGACAAGCTATGTTATATAATAATATGGTGAATTGAGAGCATCTTACAGCCACTACGCAGTTTATGACAAGTATTGGACTTGTTGTCCAACTCCTACAACATGCTCACTATGCAGTTTATGACAAGTATTGGACTTGTTGTCCAACTCCTACAACATGCTCACTATGCAGTTTATGACAAGTATTGGACTTGTTGTCATACTCGTACAACGTGCTCACTATGCAGTTTATGACAAGTATTGGACTTATTGTCCAACTCCTGCAACAGGCTATTGAGAACGTAGTATCTTCTACACCCAAAACAAAAAGCTGATGAGTTCTTATAGAGCTAAAATACTTTTATTGATATTGTTTCTATTAACACATTGATTAATTAAGTAATGTTGTATCCCTACATAATTTATAAAGCATGGGCGAGGTTCAAATGATTATAAGACTCATAAGAATTGAACTATTAATGTTAGGCCTGCAATTTATAAGCATAAGATGAATGTGTAGAAACCTACTGCATGCATGGTTTTAGAGAAATATTCTAGCCGTTTGTGCAGGTTAAGATGAATACATCGATAGCCGAGTCATGTTATAGACTGTAAACAGACATGCATACATAGGCCTACAGCAAGTCAGGCACATATACAGGCATGCAGTCGTAGACAGACATACATATCCTCATCATCAGCATCTGTCCTTTGGGTTCCTTGTGGAACATAGGGCCTTTTGTCAAAGCCCGCCACTTTCCACGGTCTCTTACCAGTCGCTTCGATTCTTACCAGCTCTTTCCAGTTCTTCCGGTTTAATCCAATATGCTTCATCTCCATGTTCGTTTGGGTGATCCTCTATGTCGTTTTTTGTCCTGGGGGTTCCACTCTAAGGCTTGTCTAGCTCTGTTGTTGTTATCTTTCCTGAGGGTGTGTCCAATCCATCTCCACTTCCTTTCCATGATTTTTTGTTCTATTATTCTTTGTCCACACCTCTCCCACAGCTTCGAGTTTTCTACCTTTTCGAAGCATTTTATTTTCAGTACATTTCTTAGGCATCTGTTAACAAAGGTCTGGAGTCTATTTTTTTGTTATCTCTGTCGTTCGCCAAGTTTCGGACCCATAAAGTATGACAGTTTTAACGTTTGTGTTAAAGATCCTTACTTTAGTTTTGACAGAGATGTACGGTATGTAGATCTTCAAACTTGTTTCAGGTTGGTAAAGGCCTGTCGCGCCAAATTTATTCGACGTTCGATGTCTTCGTCTGCTTCTCCTGATACAGTTTAAGGCAGATTGGGGGGGGGGGGGGAGGTAGTTACATCAATGGTGTATTTTCAAACATGAAACAGGTGCAGGATATATATATAATACATAATTGTAACATAAAACATAAAGAAGTGTAATCAATCAGTTACGATATAGGCCTACAGGCATAAATACAGATTACAAATACAACATACACCCTTCATATTCACATTGGTTCGTGCCGCTAGAGTAGGACTAAGTATAGTTTGCAGATTGGTGCTATTTGAATGGTTGTGCTTTTGGCGCCAGGCTGAGCAGGATACCTAAAATCCGAATCCATCACACCATTGAACCCTACTCTTTTTCCAGTCTCACTCAAGGCTGTGATCTTCTCTTGCATGTCTTGTAATCTGTGGGACAGAATGGCCAGGTCATCCATAAACTCTAAGTCTTCTAGTTTTTGCATTAGACAGACATATTTATTTACAGACAATAGGTAGATGTATACAAGTAGAAGTTAGCCAACAGTTTTTCAAGGGACATAATTGCGAAAAAACGTTAACGTTCGTAAATATATACCTAGTAGTCTCCACTTCGATCAAACTCAAATTTTATTTTATAATACAGTAATTATTTTTGTCATAGCATATCACAGGGATCGGCAACCTTTTGGCTATAGTGTGCCAAACTAGGATTTCTAATTCATTCAACGTGCCAACAGCGTGAAAACCAAACTGCTCAACTATATTATTTTTAAAAGACAATTTATTTAGTGCCGTAGCAAGACCAAGACCAAAAGAAAAGGAGCGTTACAGAGAAAATCATGAAAAAACGTTTTAGGCCTATATTTAATAAAAAATTAACCTGTTTGTTATTATTCACAGCTAATACACAATTTCATTTCTCAACTTACCCATTAATGGTTAATGTAAAAACATTTAAATTGAGTTGTCAAGAGTCAAGATATAATTCTAGTAATAGCTATACATTCTTTACAGTTAGATCTCAGCATACTGCGGTCAATATAATATTTCTGGTGAAATACGCATCGCCCAAGAAAATGAATATAGTTGATTGACATAGATGCGTAGTAATAATAAAAACTGGGTAGCTAACGTAATGTTTGAAAATGTTCATATTAATTCTTTAGTCATATAATATTTATATAATTTACAACTTTATTTTATAGTTTTATCATTTAAAGTTATAAAGTGTTAGCTTTTTTTTAAAGGAAACAAAAAAAAAATCAAAGAAAACGGTTCAATTATATGGCGTTAATTATAAATTCTCCAAATTTGATGCTAGTGATACCAAACGAGTTAATTGAAAAAAAAATATATAACTAGTTTTGCTTTAAAATTATTATTTCAGCATTATGCACCCTTTTCATTGTATAATTAGATTATACAATTAATTTACGTTGTAAATAAACATTTTCTTCATTATTTAAGTCAATTTAAGGAGTTTATTTTTTAAACATTAATAATTACAACAATTACAAAATATAATGCAAGTATATAAGCCTATTTTATTTATTGCAATAATAAAACAAACAAATTTGTTAAAGAAATTATTATATTTATGCATAAATAATAGAGATGAGCAAAAAAACTCATTTGAATGTAGCATGTATCACTTAATGAGCGCCTTTTCCTTGAATGCTCTTCGCTAATTGTTCAATGTTGGGTACCTATATATTTAATCACTTCTGAGTGGTCAAATTTAAGTGACATCTTGGTATGCTTAAAACAGGTTTCATGTTCGATTTACTAGTGTAAATTAAACTTAAAGCTAAAAGTAGAGCGAATGCCTTGCAGCGGACAAAATAGGACTTTCCTAACATCGGCTTCAACAGTCAGTTCTCCTTATTCAATACCGGAAATGTTTTTTTTATTTAATATACACCTTAATTGCTTCCAGACCAGAAACGAATCTATCCAAGACTTTAATTATACTCCGTGTTATTGTCTTCTAGAAAAGACTTAAGAAAGAAACTATACAATCGACTATCTTAACAATAGATTCAATTACAGACCGCAAGTCATTGATGAGAACTTTGCATACAAACATTCCTTAACTAAAACAGTCGACGTCCAGTGTGGTTCCCATGTAGTTTGCCACGCAGCACCAATTAGTTATTCCGTTGTTTTGACTTGCATTAAAAAATCTTCTTGGAGGTCTCTCGCGTGCCACTGAAAAACGTTCTGCGTGCCAAGTCTGGCACGCGTGCCTTAGGTTGCCGAACCCTGGTATATCATATTGTCGTATTTTTTTTCTAAAACTGATCCTAGCTGTCTAAAGTTGGTTCAGTCGGTGTTTATTTTAAGTGTTTATGGAGCCAATGAATATTAAAATTCAAAAATGAAATGGACAATTAGCCTACGCATGCATATTTTAATTGCTGCTTTGAAGTTGAGAATAAATTCCCCTAAACCTCCTACAATTCCCATATGGCGCCGGGGGCCCTTAAATTAGGTGTAGCCAAAGGAGATCAAGGGGCCAATTGCCCCAAGGGAGACCTCCCTTATTTATATAATGTGCAGTTCATTTATTACAGAGTCCAAACCGTCGTAGATATATGTCCCAAATAATTAAAATGCGTAGCTGTGTAAACTACTAGTTGCCTACCTTAATTTGTGTCTCAGATTCTCGATTTACTCTCTCAATTTTCGCATTCAATTTAATCCTTATTAAAATGAATTGTGACAAATTAATTGACAAATTAATTGTCCAACTTTATAACCTCCATTACTTCTCTAGGAATTCTTTTCACCCAAATTAATTATCAGTAGTTGTACTTTTCCTTTGTTACTTATCTTTGTAATACTATCACAATCTTTGTAATACTATTTGTACGATCAATACTGAAGCAGAGGAAAAGTTACATTATTTATTTTAAAACTAAAAACTGTTCTGGATTAAAGTTTTTTTAAAGGCCTGTAAGGTTGTGAAGGATATGATTACATTCTAATGGTAACTCTATGACAGTAGGACAAAAAAGTCCACAGACCTTTTAAAAAATATTCCTGATTTCTCAAAAGGTATGTAATGCAAATAAATCATCTAGATATGACTAGTGTTGGAAAGGAGGGTCCAGAAAAGGTCTCTCACCAGCTCCCTTTTTTCTCTCGCGGGCCCTGGATCCTATCAACTCCGCGGGGTAGGGCATGCAGTGGCGTAGCTGGGGGGGGGGGCAGGGGGGACATATGTCCCCGGGCGCCACGTTAGGGGGCGCCAAAATGAGTATTAAAACTACGTATTTAATTTTATTTTGATGTAAACTAATGTATCCCAAATACGTTTGCAAGATTGAATTTTGGAGCTCCACAAATATCTTCATTACAAACCAGTTGGCAAGCAGGATTTTGGCGCCCCCATTGAGCATTAAGGGGCGCCATTCTACTCATCAACAAATGATCCACAATGTAGGGTTGCTGATGGCCTTTTTTTTAAAACAAAGATCAGACCAGGTTCAAATATTATTCTACATATACTGAAAGTGGCATCTGGTTTTAACCATTATACAGGTTGGATTATTTCGAGTCGAATGATGTAAACTAATGTATCCCAAATACGTTTGCAAGATTGAATTTTGGAGCCCCACAAATATCTTCATTACAAACCAGTTGGCAAGCATGATTTTGGCGCCCCCATTGAGCATTAAGGGGCGCCATTCTACTCATAAACAAATTACACATCCACAATGTAGGATTGCTGATGACGACATTCTACTCATAAACAAATTACACATCCACAATGTAGGATTGCTGATGACGACATTCTACTCATAAACAAATGACACATCCACAATGTAGGATTGATGATTAGGCTACGTTTTTTTTTTAAACAAAGATCAGTTCGGGTTCAATTATTATTTTACATATACTGAAAGTGGCATCTGGTTTAACAACTATATAGGTTGGATAATTTCGAGTCGAATATAGGATTTTACGGTATCTTACTTGACTCAACACCCGATCTAGGACACCGGAAAGAGCTTTCTCAAGTCATAAGTGGATTTTCAAACGAAAAAAGTAACCATCAAAGAATCATTTTTAGGTTTTGTTCAGATACATTCCAAAGACGCAGCAAGCCTTGAAAGAGTTATTGTAGAGAAACTGGAATCTGATAACATACCTCTAGCCGACATTCGGTCACAATGTTATGACAATGCTGCTGTTATGACTGGGCATATATCCGGCCTTCAACAGCGAATATGTGCCAGAAATCACAATGCATTGTTCGTCAACTGTGACAACCACAGCTTAAACTTAGCAGTAGTACACTCAGCTAAACAGGATACAGTTGTTTTCACATTTTTGGAACAGTTGAAAGTATATATTTGTTTCTCTCTCGTTCAACAACTCGTTGGGAAGATTTTAAAAAGAGTTGTGCCTATCACAGTAAAGTGGGAGTCTGAAACACGCTGGAGTGCACGATCATAAGCTGTCAAAGCTATTTATGAAGGACTAGATGAACTAGTAGGGCTGTTTGAAAAATTATCAGAAGATGCAACTATGACGCCTGACACCAGAAATGACGCAGAAACTATTAAACTTTAACTTCCTAGTTTTGTTACATTTCTGGAATATTATACTTGGGAAAATTGATCGTGTCAAGAAACGGTTGCAGGATCCTACTATGAATTTCAGGGAAGCAGCAACTGATCTTGAATCGCTGGAGCAAGAACTTGTCAACATTCGTGATAATTTGAGCCAGGTTTCGGTAGACAATGGAAAAACAAGATGCACAGCTTGGGGAATCGACGTCTGCAGAAGGATTAGACCAGGCATGTCAAACGTGCGGCCCGCGGGCCGCAAGCGGCCCTTTGCTAGCACGTGTGCGGCCCGCACAAAGGATACTGCAATTGTCTCATTTATCGCAAAAAGTGCTGTTTTAATACTTTAAACTGGGTGTATAAAACAGAAATCTGGCACGGAGCCACGTATAATTCAACAATACGGCTATTTTAAGCTAGTAAGGGTTTTCTATCTATGAAAGTTGGCAACATTGACTGGAAGTAGCAGACAGGTTGTTATTGCCATGTTAAAAATTTAAAAGAATAATAAATTGTAGCTTGTGGAATCGTGCCGGTAATTATATTATTTGTATTTATGAAGTACGGCGTAAACTGACACCGTTTAAAATGGCTACAGACCTTCAACTAAGAAGAAAAGGACACTCGATGAACAAAGAAAAATGGGAACTGCAGTATGTTTGTACAATGGTAAATGGAAAGATAGATTACATTGTTTCGTATGCAATAACTGCATTGCCACGCCAAAACAGTTCAACTTAAAAAGACATTATGAAACCAACCATCGATCCTGCGATAAATATGAGGGCTTGATACAGCAACAGACATGTTTTACAAAAATAGAACACGCCAATGTCGCTACCGATTCTGTAAGCTATAAACTCAGCAGAATGGTCGCCATTAGTTGAAAATCTTACAGTTACAGTGAAGCAGATCTTGTAAAGCATTGTCTTATGAAAGCGGCTGACATTGTGTGCCCACAGAAGGCACAGTTATTTAAGAATATTTCGTTAACCAGGAACACTGTTGCTGGACGGACTGATGAAATGGCATATGTTTTGAAACCACTGTTGAAGGCTGCATCATCCAAATATGAACATTTTTCTATTGCTATTGAGGAGACCGTTGACATCACTGGAATAGCATAGCTTGCAGTTTTTTTTTAGGGCCTGTGACAGTGAATTTAATATTTATGAAGAACTGATCGAACTAATCCCAATGCATGACACTAGAGCGAGCGAAGACATGCTGCCAAGTTGCGAACAAAAATTGAGAACTCTTATCCAGATTCATCATTTGCACATTTTCACTTTATTATTCATCAGCAAAATGTGTGTTCAAAGACTTTAAAAATGAATCACGTGCTTAGTGTGGTCACAAAAAACAGTGAACTTTATCAAATGCAATGCTCTCAATCATCGTCAATTCAGTCAGCTGCTAGAAGACATAGATAGTCAGTTCACCGATGTTCCATTCTACACAGCCGTCCATTGGTTGTCGTGTCACAAAGTGCTGAAAAAATTTCATTTGCTGAGACCAGAAATGGCCTTATTTTTTTAGATGAAAGGAAAGTTGGATCCTGGATCTAGCGTTTGCTGTGGACAATACTGCACATTTAATTGGGAATTTGAAATTACAAGGCAAATACAAACTCATCACTCAGTTGTACGACGACATCAGGTGTTTTATTACAAATGTAAGCTTATGGAAGACACAGTTGTCACGTGAAAATTTGGTTTCATTTTCCTAACTGCAAAGAACTAAAAAAAACAGGCCAATGCTAAATCTGTATTTACACTTGCTAGATCTGAGACTCACATGGAGTTATTGTCAAAAGAGTTCCAGGAAAGATTTACTGATTTATCATCTTTTGAATAACATTTAGCATTATTCTCGGCAACTTTGATGTTGTCAAAGCATAGAAAAACTTGCATATGGAGCTAATAGAAATGCAGTCTGATTCTACACTCAAAGCAAAGTATCTAGGAGTCGGGATACCTGGCTTCTATTCATACCTTCCTGAAAAGTTGACAAAATTCAGAAAGTTTTCAACTAGGATTGTGGCAATGTTCGGTTCCACCTATGTGTGTGAACAGTTATTTTCCTCCATAAAATTAACAAAAACTTCTCAGAGAACAAGGCTGATCAAT
This sequence comes from Anisus vortex, assembly GCA_949126835.1. NCBI lineage: Eukaryota > Metazoa > Mollusca > Gastropoda > Planorbidae > Anisus > Anisus vortex. The sequence goes on from OX421497.1 coordinate 8,309,649, forward strand.
GAACACTTGACATCCCTGATGAAGGTCGGAACTGCAAATACATTTCAGCCAGATATACGAAAAATTGTAATGAAAAGAAAGCATCAAACCTCAGGACGAAACACTGATTAAAGTTTAAGAATAATTGAATGTTCTTAAACAAATTTTGCATTACAATTGTTAAATTTGGCGTTGTGGGGCGTTAGCCTAATAAAGCCGTTGTAGTAGGCGTGCAAATTAATTAAATATAATTCTATAAGATTACAGTGTGTCTCAGATTTGTTGGTGTGGCCCGCCGGTATACTCAAAGTATCTCATGCGGCCCATGGTGCCTTTTGAGTTTGACACGCCTGGATTAGACGACATCTGAGGATGCCTGGAGAATTAGCAAGAGATGCAGGACTTTATGCAGAAGAAAGTGCACGTGTTAAGAACAGCGTAATTGATAAACTCCAACAGGAGATATCAATACGGTTTTTACGTCTAAAAAAGCTAAACACCAAAATTGGATTTTTACTAGACGTCAAAACTCTTCTCGCTGCGACACATGTCGATACACTTTGTCAAAATTGCTTAGATTTAGGAAATTTCTACGACACTAACGTCAATGGTCACGAATTGTGCACATAAATCGGAGACTGAAAAATGCTGCTCAGTGCCCGGACTGAAGTTCTACCGGAAACTCCTTTGGATCTTCTTGGTTTAATTGTTTCATATAGAGATGACGTATTTTCAAATCTGCGCATTTCACTGCAAATATTTCTAACAATTGCTGTTTCAATTGCAAGCTGTAAGCGGTCCTTCAGCAAACTGAAGCTTATTTTGTCTTAATTACGTGCTTCAATGGGACAAGATCGTCTAAGTGATCTTGCACTCTTTAGCATCGAAAGAGAAACACTTGAGAATATTAATAATATTGACAACGTGATTGACGAGTTTGCGACAGTCAAATCATGGACGATCAATTTGTTGTAGACTATGTCTATTCTAGTCATGTATAATTAGTAGAGTATTTTTTTTGCAAATAAATTGTTTACAATCGTTAAAATACCAGATGTTTCGAAAATGAACCATATAAACCGTAAAATTTCAAAATTGTCTTGGGGGCTCGATGAGCCCCCAGACTCTGTCGGTCCGAGCAGGGGCGCAGACTTTGTGTCATGTCCCCGGGCGCAGATGACCCTAGCTACGCCACTGAGGGCATGTATTTTGATTTTAGCAAAATCATTATCAATCATTTAGAATTGGCGAAATCATTGAGACATTTCTTCTAAAAACTCTAAGAAAACATCCTAACATCCATTAAAATAAAAATCGGCTTATGCTAAACAATGCATAGTTTAATACGCCTGAGACCTCTATTTTATGTAGAAAAACTACCGGTAATAAAAAACAAACTATTCGGTGTTAAAACTTAGCGATCACAAAAGAAGGAATTTAAAATTCGCAATAAAATGTTGACCTTTCAATAAAATATACCAGGCTTCTATGTTTTTTTTAACACATTACTAAACTGGCATAGCCGGATTCGTTTTAAGAAATCGGTTAAGCATTCTGTACGAGAACATTATTAGAGTCGTGTCATTTTAACTTGTAAACTCCATTTATTTGTCAATTGTTCATCTGTCCATTACATGTTTTAAAGTGTGGCTTGGTTCTTTATGAATCGATTAGTGCGCTTACATTAGAATAGAAATGCAGGACCAGACTCAAACAAATCCATTTTAAATACTCTTTCTTTCCGAGTGGTATCCGGGCATGGAATGGGTTACCTGAACAAACCAGGAAAACCAGTAAGTTAACATAATTTAAAACACTAATAGAAATGCAGGACTAGACGCGGATGAGCGTCGGACGCAATAATCTTCTTTATAGAAGGAGCGACTGTACTGTATAAGGTAAGGAGATAAGTTGCTACATTATGCTGTAGTGGTGGCCCCTACCCCTTTACCCCCAGCAAGGGACCATATCGGACATTTTTTTTAAATTGTTACTTTTACCAAATCTCTGCATATGATGTAGGAAATGATAACAGAACTCGCTTTTCTGGTGGTTTAGCCTGGGGGGGGGGGATGTGTGACGCATAGCCACCCCACCACCTTTAACATCTTCCAAGTGACTGTAAAATCATGGCACTTTCTTTGTTTTTTTGTTATGGAAATGGTGGGGAGGGGTAATAATTTAAAAGCTAAACCAAGGTATATATTTTGATAAACTATTCGTTTTTTTATTAGCTATAAGTGAAACTGTATGTTCACGTGTTGAGAATAAGCCAGCTACCTAGAGGGGGCACATCACGTGGGAACCACGAAAAACATGGAAACCAGCCCACTGGGATTAAGCCCCCCCCCCCCCTATTTTTTTCCCCTTTGCATTACTATTCTGGATACACATTTGTCCGAAACCAAATAATTGGTCAAGCGAGACAACATTACTGAACACATTCCATCACAGCGACATCACACACACACAAAACCTACAACACCATCATTAAGCCACCCACTGCCTCTCCGTAACATGCTTTGTTTTATTGTCACTTTTATTTTCTAAGCTTTGCAACGATTGGCCGAGAGAAGGCTGCCAACTCTTAACAAACTAGAAATTTCTATGATCTGCTATGTGGATTTAAGCCGTGCATTTATTGACATGTCTGTATGCAAGGCCTTCGAGAGAAAAAAAAGATGCCGGTACGAGATCTTTTCTGCCCCCCCCCCCCCCTACCGCGCCCAACTTTTTTTTACATCTTCTTGGAGAGAATCATGTCAGATGTACTATAGGATCACGAAGAGACATAAATGGCAGAAGGATCACCAACCTTCGATTTGCAGATAATCTAGATGGACTCATCGGGAGTAAGGAAGAATTCGCTAATCTAGTGGAACGACTGGACAAAACTTCCTCATCATATGGTATGCAAATCAGTGCCAAAAACAAAATTAACGACTAGTAACACCAGCGGCATCACCACGCAGTTCAAGATTGAGTTTGGAAATAGTAAGAAGCTTCAAATACATAGAAGCTTTTGTATCACCCCGACCACTTCCCCTCTCCAACCCTTTCCCTCCCCCCGACGCCTTCTCCTTTGTATTAGTTCTTAGTCGTGAAATTGTTAAGAAAAGGTCTTCGTACATATTCAACAATATGAGGAAAAGAACGTTATTAACAGAATGAAGAATTTATAGAAATTTAGAATGTAACTCGTTGACAATAATTTATATTCAATTGTCTTTGAACAATTTTAGTGAAATGCACATTGACCATTGTGAGATAACAGAATCATTACAAAAGCAAGAAATAATTATGTATAAAAAGCCCACAATGTCATCCCGTCAGTAGTATAGTGGTAAGTTTCCCTGCCTGTTAAGCGGGAAACCGTAGTTCGATTCCCAGCCGGGCAAAATATTTTTTTTCGATATTGTTTTTCAACATTGTTTTTTTACATGTTAAATAAGCTTACTATTACTACGAAAGTTAAGTACGTTTATATTGTTATCCATTTAGGCTACACAGTGTGACACTTAACAATAAAAACCAGCAAAAATTACTATGGGTCTCATGGTATACTTTTTTTTGCATTTACAACAGTAAATATATCGTGACCAATTACCTATAAAATAAAGGTCTTTAGTCTACACAAAGATGCTTTCAGAGACGTGGAGGAGAGGAGCTAAGATCAAAGTGTAGTATCTGTACTTTGACCGGATGCGATACCGTTACCTCACGGTATCTTATTAAAACATGCGACATCCGAACCAAGCTTACCATCTCGTACCAAGACCCAGTAACCAGAAACCAGTGGCCACTACAGGCCGAACGCTTGTAGAGACAGGCAACACCTACCTTTCGATGACGACACCATCAGTCCGAGCGAAACAGTCCGGATTGCGTCACCATCCTTGGCCATCCCGGGCCGTCCTCAAGTTTGCATAAGACGTGTGGCACCCCACAAAGACCACGGTTACCCCCGGAGTTCAAGGGCACCTGCACCCACCCTCCGGAGCCCAGCAGCCGACTTCCAGAAGAGAGCGGTAACATTCCATTGTTTTATTTAGAATCCCAGATGCTAAAGATTCTATCGTATTCTTTAGCATGTCTGGAATAAGTTGTATTTCCATCACCCAGTAATAAATATATTCTCAAAGTGTATTTTAGTGAACAGCTTGATGAGTTTCCTATAAATTGCCTTCTCGTCTATGCTTAATGTCTCGATATTGCGACGGAACGCAAATGCCTGGTTTTCAAGAACAAAAACTGCATCTATGATACGTTTTAAGATAATTCGATTATTTTCTATTTCTTTCCTTTCTGCTGTTTAAAGCTCGACATTTTGTAAAAAAAACTTTCTTTATGTGACTTACACTACTTTTAAAGCTTTCAAATCTGTGGGTACTTTTAGTTAGCAAAATTATTGCCATAATTTTTTTTGGGGATCCGACAAGCTAGAACAAATAAAAAAGAAAGCAAAAATAATTATATTATTAGATTTTAGCTAGGGCAGCCTAGGTATGTCATTTTTTATTATGTTTTAATATCAATTAGGGTCATAGGACGTCCAGCGAAGCAGAAGATTTTGGCGCTACCGTTTTTACGCCGCCGTTTTGGCACTAGAAAAACTTTTCTTGACATGATGTCAGGTTTAGTAAAACATCGATTGTTATGTCATTTACATGATGTCAGGTTTAGTAAAAAATCCTTGGTTATGTTATTTACATGATGTCAGGTTTAGTAAAAAATCCTTGGTTATGTTATTTACATGATGTCAGGTTTAGTAAAACATCGATTGTTATGTCATTTACATGATGTCAGGTTTAGGTTTAACACTGTAACGACTATCCCACAGTTGATGCTGTCAATTAGACTGTTAGAATAGACATACTTTTCATTCACTGAACACTATTTTAAAATTTCTCTGTCTTTCATGTCTTTCTCCTAATATAGTCTAGATTCATGTTGGGAAGCTATTCGAACGGTCTACTCATAAAAATTCTAGGAAGATGTACACGCTTCAGTAATGATCTTGCACAGGTTAGATCTGCTGTGGCAATACAGTTGACACATATTTTTTTGTACAGACGCTTCCCAAAATACATTTTGTTAATTGACAAAAAAAGTGTTTTAAATTTTCAATACATTTGTCTAAAATTATGATACCTTAATAAATCTCCCCTCTTGGCTACCGCACAGGAAATCTTTAAAGTGTAAAAGGATCGACTAACTAGCTTTGAGTGCCATACTAGTATGCAGCGACATAGAGTATTTATGCCAAGGCTACTAAGCTAACAGGGAGAACTGTAAGATTGTAAGGCTCATAGGTCTATATTTGTAAGTGTCTCTGCTGAAAAAAACAACGAGATCCTAAATGCTATTAAAAATAATTAGGCCCTATATTACAACTAGATGCTTCCTTGCATTTTTAACAGAATGTTCAAGTACACAAACAAAGAATACCAAAATGAAGGGATCCCAGAGCCAATAGAGATTGTAGGATGTGTTGGGGCATCTTCACTTAGCTTTATAGCAACAATTAAATGTATAGTTGCGTAATTGCCGATTTAATTTTAAATGTTAATATTCATGGGCCACCTAAACTCTTATGGTCCCCGGTACGGCGTACCGGCTGTACCCCCCTCTCGTGGGGCCTGTCTGTATGAAATCGATTTGTAAACCTACCGGTATACCCATATTGGTCTAATTGTACTGATCCAGTTTGCACGCGCCGTAACCCTAACCAACTTGTTACTGTCAGCCAGTAGCGTAGCCAGGTTTTCTGATACATTACAATAGACAAAGTTTATCCAGACATTATGTTTAACACGGTTTATCTGTTTAATACAAGTATTCAACGTTCAACACGTATGTTTGACCCTGACCCATATTAATATAAACGTCTTATTAGTTCAAAAAGCTTTTGTATATTTAAGGCAATTGTAAGCTATTTTATTCTTGAATAACATTGTCAGGCTTAATGAATATTTCTGTTAGAAAAATAAAAGATGTTCCGACTTTTAACTCCATTTTCAAATAAAGCTCGTATAGGTAGTATTTTCTCTTGTCTTTTTTTCTTCTTGTTTTGTTGTTGTTGACTTTTCATTAGGGCCAACTTTTGGCATCGAAACTTTTTTCCTTTTTCTATGCAGGTTTTCTTGGGTCACGATAACCTTAGAACTTCCTGACCCAGGCCCATGTCTGTATTCGTTTCCAGATTATGCTAGTGACCTTGGCATTGTCAGTCCCCCCCCCCTCATCTCTGAAAAATATATAGCTTAAAAAATCTCTCTTTCTCCCTCTCGCTGCCCCTCTCTCTCTCTCTATATATATATATGTCTTTCTATCTACTTATTCAATTATCTATTTATCTATTTATCTATTTATCTATTTATCTATTTATCTATTTATCTATTTATCTATTTATCTATTTATATATTTATATATTTATATATTTATCTATTTATCTATTTATCTATTTATCTATTTATCTATTTATCTATTTATCTATTTATCTATTTATCTATTTATCTATTTATCTATTTATCTATTTATCTATTTATCTATTTATCTATTTATCTATTTATCTATTTATCTATTTATCTATTTATCTATTTATCTATTTATCTATTTATCTATTTATCTATTTATCTATTTATCTATTTATCTATTTATCTATTTATCTATTTATCTATTATTTATCTATTATTTATCTATTATTTATCTATTTATCTATTTATTTATCTATTTATTTATTTATCTATTTAGCTATATATATATTATATCATTCTACCTAGCTATCTATCAATCTATCTACCCACCTACGCCTACCTATCCATCTATTTGTATATATATATCTATCACGGAAAGGGCAGCTTAGAATAGTCCACCTACAAGTTGACGCGCAAATGTCGAGTCAAAACGCGAGCCAATACACAAACGTTTAGTAGATCGGTAAAAATATTTGTACAAAGAAAAATGAACAAACAAAAAAACAACAATAGCAGGCTAATTATAAATCCTAAGACAATGTGTGTATCCTATTCAATATGACGGTTCTCAAATGTTGGGGCACGACTGGCTCGAGCCATTAACGGACAACGAAAGTAAAATAAACGGCTTTAAAAAAATGAAGGAATTATAAATTTCTCACTATAGGTTGAACATATCTTGATGTAGGTCTACTGAAGATAGACCTACAATATGGGTACGTCAACCCCTAGCCTAGCAGGACTATCAACTAGAGATGGGAATCGAACCGAACCCGAACCGAACACACCAAACTCGAACTGTGGTTGCCACCGAACCGAACCCGATTTATGTTGGCGACCGAACCGAACCCGATATTAAAAATTAAAAAGTACGAACTGAACGAACCTTTATCAAACTAAAAGAGCCAAACATATTTTAATCTTGTCATTAGCAAGCACCAACCGGAACAAAAAATCACATTTGTATTGATAGTAATTAAAAACAAAAGAATGTTTTTTTTATGACCATCTCTCTCCCTACACCTTTTGACATATTGGCTTTGATGTATAGCAAATGGGCGGCAAAACAAACAACAACAAGAACAAGAACAGAACTTTGTTTTAAACAAACATTCCACCGTCAACGCAAGTAGACGCTTGTGACCTAGATTAAATGTATCACAACAGTCGTATTGCTCTCCCTAACCTCTGCAACGTCAAACTGTTTGATCTACACTCATGGCTTCACCCTACTCCTTATATACCCGTTTCTCCAGCAAAATTAATTAACGTGTTTATTTAAATAAAAATTAGATGTTTATTTTAATATTTTTAATAACATCTTTATTCTACATGTATTTTTATAAAAACGCTCGTGTTTTAAGTTTTAACACACAAAAGAACAAAAATATTTGGGCCCACACTTATGTTCGTACGACAGAGACGCTTATAATATTTGTTTTAAAAAAGATTATTAGAAACAATATAATTTTTTTTTATCACAATTATTCCCCCAACACTGAAACGTTTATGGAATACAATAAATGCATGGCAACTAACAACAACAAAACTTCGTTGAAACGTCACTACTTGTCAACCAAAAGCCTGTTTGCCTTCCTCTCCCTACCCCCGCCTATGCTTTGATCTTCTCTAATTCACTTTCACCATCCACTTTCTATCCTCTACCCCACCTACCCCCTGCACTGGTGAAATACAGTCGCTTGTGTCGTAATATAAACAATTATCGTAAATCGAGTGGGTTTTTTTAAAATAAACATCAGACATAGGCTTTTTTTTTACTTTGCCCACCTTTCGTTTGTTGTTAACATTGGCCAAACATAGTTTCATTCCAATGTCCTTTGTATGTTATAAAAACAATTGTGCCTCTTACTGAGTAGAATAAAGTGAAACTACTATATGACGATTGGGGTTATCCATTTCACGTATCACTGAGAGGGACAGTGTGTTTGAATTTAGGCAGTTTCGAGCATCGGTTGTGTATACAATAAATATATGTATGAATAGCCCATGTAACAATTAAAAAAAAACGCAACCGCTCACGTTTGTTTGATTTATATTTCCATTTCTTGACATTAGTAGGCCGGTTATTCGTTTCTCTTTCTCAAATATTGTTCTAGTTTATCAGTTTTTTTAATGCATTTTTTTACGACAATAAAATGTTAATGTTCTATTGTATATTTAAAATAAATTTTAGGCTTTACCGAATCACCGTGTAAATTATAGTTTGACATATCGCTAACTTACTTAGCATACGCTTATTTGTACTAATTATTGATAGCAGGCTTTTGGTGGTGTTCTAAACTCAACCGAACATATTTTGAAATTGTGGTTACATCGTTAGTTTACTGGTTTACTAGAAAATCTAATATTATAGGATAGGAGACAAAGTTAACTGATGATATAAAACAAATATTAAAAAATAAAATAAATGTAGCATTAACTGACCCAACCTATAAGTAAGACAGTAGGGGTCTAAAGCATGTTAAATGTTAACTAAGGTAAATCTTGAAATAATGACTTTTAAAGTTATTTTTGAAAGTATCAATAGAGCTTGTTAGCCTGAGTTAAACGGGAAGTAGATTCCACACCCTTGGAATACAGAGGCCACATATACCGAAACGCTATTTTGTACTTTCAAACTGTGTACCCTAGTAAAAGTGATAAAAATGTTAGTGAGTTCAAGAGTTAAAAATATTAAAATAGCGGAGCTCACGAAAACTTTACAGTCTTGAGTACCGTTTCTGCAGCCTATAAAACTGTTACGGGAAAAGTTTTTCGACACAGCGAGCTATTTATTCAATAAATCCACATCAACCGCATCGATAAACATTGCATTTATAAACATAAACAAGTTCTTCCAACAGCAACCTGTCGACCAGAGCTCACCCACCACAAAAACAACAACAACAACAACACATATATATTCACACACACGTCGTCATAACCATCATCTCGGTGTGACATTTATTTCCATAATAAGATGAAAATATTCAGCTTGTCTGAATAACAAATTGAGTCCTATTTATACTTGTCATTTACCAGGCCTAGGCCTGCATAAATTGTTAGTATCCTATTTAAAAAAAATAAAAATGAAGCCTTAATTAATTTTTTTTATAACGCTTGGCGCGGCTTAAGTTTCATTGAAAACAATCTTTTAGAGTCTAAATAATAATTTAATGAAGTTTGTTTATACTTTACATGTTACTTGATATTTTACTATTTTAATTTCATATTCTATAACCTTTTCTAAAAGTCAAGTCAGCATTAAATATATTCATATTTCTTTCTCACTCTGCCTCATTTTATCTTTTATTCTATCTCTAATTCAACTTTTCTCTCTCTCTCTGCCACATTCTCTCTCTCATTCATTTTCTCGTCCTCCTTTCCCACCACTCCCACAAACTCTCAAATTCTCTCTCTCCCTCATTTTATCTCTTATTCTATCTCTCAATCTCTCATTCGTTCTCTTTTTTTTTTTAAATCTTTCTTTCAACTTTCAATCTCTCCCATATTCTCTCTCGCATTTCTATCCCACATTCTCTCTCCCTCAATCTCTTTTTTTCTTCTCATTCCATCTCAGATTATCTCATTGTCTTTCTCTCCCACTCTTTCTCGTACACACACACACACACACACACACACGCACACACACACACGCACACACACACAAACACACACACACACACACACACACACACACACACAAAACAAACTCATCATTCCTCTCTTTATTAGCGTGAGTTTGTGTCTTAGTATGAATTAGTTGGACCGAATAGATCATAGGGCCGGTGAAACAGCATTTCACCAGTTTCTTTGGGCACGACATACTAGGTAATTGTTGGGCCAGCACAATGCGCAGAGACCAACTTTACCCCAACTAAGGTCAGGTATCCATCACAGCTGGGTAGACTCAGGGACACCCTCCAGACGCGGGAAAAAATCATAGTCTTCACCAGGATTCGAACCCGAGACCTTCGGTACGCCAGTCGAACAAGGCCACCGTGCCCCTAGTTGTTGTCATTGCTATGTGTTTATAATGTGCGTTAGCGGGCGTGTTGGAGTATGTGTACGTGCGTTAGTGGGCGTGCTGGAGTGAATGTGTGTGTAAGTGGGCGTGTTGAAGTGTGTGTGAGTGTATATGTCATTCTGTCACAGCAGTTCGTGTTTCCTGGTGATGTCAGCGATTAGTTTACTGTCAGATCTTGTCATGCAGTCTGTCGCATATAACTTTTTTCAAACAAAATATTACTAGTCACGTGATATCAAAGAGCCCAATACAAACATTACTTGCATGGGCGTATACAGATGGGGGGACACCTTTTCTAAAACTGTTAGTTGTTTATATACTATTGATCAGTAAAAGTAAGGTACCCTTCGGACCAAACTGATGATAAGGCTGGTAAAGAAGCGTTCACCAGTTTCTGTGACCACGGCATAAAAGAAGGGATGTGTGGCCAGCACAATGCCCAGCCGCCTTTACTATATCCCAACTCAGTGGCACTCTCAAGTCCCTGGAAAAAAATCCTGGCCTGCACCAGGATTCGAACCCAGAACCTTCGGATAGCCAGTCGAACGCGCTGGCGTATTGCAGAAAGAAAAATATTTTGAGAGAGAGAGAAAGTTATGGAAAGAGAGAGAGAGAGAGAGAGAAAGAAAGAAGCAGTATGAAAAAGAAAATAGGGCGGAATAGAGATTTTAGAGACAATAGATGTCATACAATATAGGCCTTTATCATATAGAGTATAGAGTATGGACCACACAGAATACAGATCGCATATAATATAGATCATGACGAATATAGATCATACAGAATATATAACATAATCAGTATAGAATGTATAACATATAACTTACAGACTTGAGATGTTACATAATACAGATTATGCAGAAAATTGAATACCTACAGTTTAGAGTACATGCAAAATTATCTTATCTTATACAATACAGACGGTCCTTTACAAATAGGATTATTGCGTCCTACGCTCATCCGTGGTTAGAGACTAGTCCTGCATTTCTATTAGGGTTTTAAACAATTGTAAGTTACTGGTGTTCCTGGTTTGTTCAGGCAACCCATTTCATGCCCGAATGCCACTCGGGAAGAAAGAGTACTTATATGCATTTGTTCTCGCAAAAAGGATAAGGAAAGTGTTTTTGTCCTTATATTTATCTGATCAATGTAACAGGCTGTTATTGGGTTGTATTTCTAAATTAGAGTTTAATGCCTTATGTATTATTACTACTTTACTCTTTTCTGTCCTCTAGTGTTTCTAGGTTTAGTGATTTAACTATTGGTGTTACTCTTTGTTAATTGGGAATATTCGCTAGAAATGAACCTTTCAGCTCTTAAATCATACAACAAATATTCTTTAAAAAAAAATAAAAAAATAAAAGCCATGTTGATACAAAGATGAATGTCAGTCTAGTAATAAATGACATGAACTGTGTTGTGTATTCTATAGTTACAGTGGTAGCAGCTTGTTGTCAAACACTTAATGTAAATCTTAACCCTTCCCGTAACGACCTACTTCTATCTATGCTGCCTTCGGTTCCGCTATATACGCGCCCGGGACTGTAAGGGTTAAGCTTTCAGGGATCTCGCCAGTACAGAAAAAGTGAAAAAAAAAAAAAAATAATAATTTGTAAGCGAGAGCGAGAGAGAGAGAGAGAGAGAAAGAGAGAGAGAGAGAGAGAGGAGAGAGAGAAATGTGAAAGAAATGCAGAATCCTTAGTTCACAGGTTTCTATAGAATGTGTTATAGCCAAGGGGTCGGCAACCTTTTGCTAACTGCGTGCCAAAGTAGTATTTGTAAGTCTTTCAGAGTGCCAAGATCCTAAAAGTCATACTGCTCTTTTCTTCTATAAGAGATTTAAATTGAATATTTGGTGGTTTAACGCGTACCATTAAAAATAGTTGTGCGTGCCATGTCTGGCACGCGTACCGTAAGTTGCCGACCTCTATTATTGCCTGTTTGGTCCTAGAATCAGGTTATGAAGATGAAATGCTGCGACTGTTTTAAAGATGATGTGGATCTCCTGTCCTGGGCTACATGCGAATGTTTTCGGACAGCTTCCGTATAGCGGATATGCGTTGCAGTCCATGGATCCTCCACCGGGGGACACATGTTGTATGCTTTAGCCCAGCACTGAGATGATCAAATTATCAACAGAAGTCTCCTCCCGTATCCAACGGATAGAATTATCAATTCAAGCCACGCAAGAGAGCCTGGTTTCGGAACGGTTCGCAAGTTGAATGTTTTGATATGAGTTAAATATTATAATATCAGCTGCATATTTCGCTATTATATTTTGATATATTGTTACATGTCGTATTAAATGATAACAGTTGAATTTGACATCAGTTAAACATGTGTATATCAGTTACATATTTTTCCATATTACATTTTGATATATTATGTTAAATTTTATAATATCACTTGAATTTGACATTAGTCAATCTGCACTGTCGAAGTTGATATCAGTTAAATTGTTTGAAGAATTCGCAAACAAAATTTGACTACTGAGTTATCAGCTAGAATATATGATATCAATTCGATATTTGAATATCAGTTAACAATTTTTTTTTTATATCTGTTGATCAATTTCAGAATTTGATTGTTGGAGTTTTTATTCTCAGTGTCATGTATATATCTAGTTCCAGTGAAACTGGCCGTCACTAGTTTGTTATTTCCATCTTGTTGTTGTTCTTTTAAAGCTGGGAGTTCCATGGAATCGGGTTGCATGGAAGTTAACAAAAGCTGAGACCCACATCTTATTGAAGCCACCCCCGGTCCCCTCTCTCCAACTTCTCAACTCCCCAGCTGCCCCCTCCCCCTTTCTCCCCCAGCCCTGTCCACCGCTCAGCCTCGTCTGATATTTACGTTTGGTTAATTGACACAATGTTTGTTTGTTTGTGTGTGTGTGTGTGTGTTTTTCCCGACGGACTTAATGACGAAATCAATGCCTTGAATTGGGTGTGGCTGGGTGGGGGAGGGGATAACTGGTTGTTGGGTGCTGGAACGTGTGGGATGGAAAGCGTACCGTAGTACGCCCCCCCCCCCCCGCCAACAACCCCCACCCCAGTCCATTACTTTCACTGTCCATCCGCACAATAGTTATGTGGACTGCTGGTTTGTATCTCTGTGTGTGAGTGAGTGATTGAGTGAATGAGTGTGTGAGTGTGTGAGTGAGTGTGTGTGTGTTTGTATATGTTTATATTTGTTGCCTGTTCTTACAAGTCACAGCGTGTGAGCATGCAATAACACCATATTATGCAGAGAGATAGATTGGGGATCTGTCTGTTTGCTAGGCTATCTTTTTAATTAAAACCATGTCGGCTCAGTTGGGGAGGGTTGGTCGATGTGACTGTAGGGGCGGAGGGGGTTGAAATGTGTTTGACTGCATGTGCATGTCCATGGTAGTGTACGTGCGTGAGCTTTAGTGCGTGTAAGTGCGAATACCTGTGTAATGAGTGAGTGAAAGCTATGCTTGTCTAATAGTGTATACCAGGGGTCTGAAAAATCGGATGAAATCATGTGTCAAGCTGCCCCCCCCCCCCTTTTCCTTTCCCCCAACAACCCGACCCTAGTAAACAAAAACACTTCATACATCTTAACCCTTACAGTCCCGGGCGCGTATATAGCGGAACTGAAGGCAGCAAAGATAGAAGTAGGTCGGTACGGGAAGGGTTAAGACATTTAGCCACATCGACTGGTTTGAGTAACGGTACGGGAAGGGTTAACTAATTTTACTACTTATCACTAATAATAGGTGTGTTACGTATAACAAATTAACAATAGGCTTACAAGTCGATGTGTATCAGTACTAGCTGTCTGAATTTTAAGAATATTAATTTTTTTTTGGAAGCTTACTTGCGGGTCGCAAAAATCCACTTGATGGGCCGCGTGTTTGAGACCCCCGGTGTATACCCATGTGTGTGTGTGTGTGTTTGAGCATCAGAGCAATTGAGATGGTGTGTGGAAATAGACGGGGCCCGTGTGTGTGACATCCTTGTAATAATAGTCTTGGGGTATTTGTTATCAGTATGGCCATTTTGTAAAAGGTATGCCTATTGGCATATCACATGTCTATTGTCTATCAAGTACAAGGCTATCAAAAATAAAAAGCCACTAGACCGACATACTTTATATGTACGTCGTGAACAATTATAAGAGGTAACAAAAATGTCTAGGCTATACTATCTGTTAAATAGGTCTATATGCACAAGGTTCCAATGCAAACGATGTAATTGTGTGGCCAGTACAATGCCAAAACTTTAAATTTCCATTGAATATGTTCTAAAAATACCAAATGCCTAGAGATGTATCAATATTCAATGTACAGCAGGTGGGAATGTTTTCCAACGAACTATGGCGGAGCCAGTGCGTGGCATTCTCCATTCTCTTTGTTCAAGAAAAGCATCAGTAGCAAAACCGAAAAAACAAAAACAAAAATCCATTACGCCGCATTGAAGTAAATCAATACGTCTGAACTTGAAACGTACTTTAATAAAAAAAAAACTAAAAATTTAGCGCTATGACAAAAAAGCCACGACGTCAGGCGATAATGCAATCCTCGTTTTGCCTGGATGTATAATTAATTAGAGGCCCTGGACTATCATGGGGGTCTATAATGTGGAGACTTCCGCCACGTGGAGTCATTTTAAATGGTCGCGATGGACGGGCGAGGAAAAATAAAGTCCCCCCCCCCCTTTTCACTCCCCCCTTCCCCCCCCCCTCCACCCCATCCTGTATCGACGAGCTAGTACAGTGAGAGCTTTGCACACATCCACGCATGCGTACAAGCGCGCCACGTGCTGGCACTGGTGTCATGTTCACGTGGAGCGATGTATTTACTTAGAAGATACCTGAGCAAGAGAGACAGGTAGATCTTTTTTTTAATTATATATATTTTCTTTTAGCAAAAAGGTAGCAGGATATCCGGTGGATATTTAACTACAGGCTGTATGTGTGTCTCCTTAGGTAGGTTTGGAAGACGAATTGAATTTCATAAATTAAACAAAATAATGAATTACCGGTATTGAACAAGATAGTCCAAAAGATTAGGATATTCGTGAGGGGAGGGGGAGGGGCAATTTAAAACCTACGGGCTATACGCAGGATGTGTCTCGCTTGGTAGTTGGGAAGACGAAATGCATTTCATACCCTTAAAACATTTTTTTGTGAAACTGTTGAACGAGAAAGGCGAACGAATGTTAGAGAAATGGAAAGAAAGAAAGGCGTGAGAGAAAGTATACAAAGATGATGTACAGACAAAGAGTCACAAAGAAATAGCCAATCAGGCCAGACCTCAAGAACACTTATCAATTGACATAACAAAAGGATTACTATTTTACATTTTAAAAAATTAAAGGATGAACAGTGGCGAAAGAAGAAAAACAGAAGGATGTCGAGAAAGAGAGATGTAGGCCTCTCTAGATGGGTGAGAAAACAGATAAATGAGAGAGAAATGGGATTAAACGGGGCAGAGATCTATCCAAGACTGACAGAAATGAATAAAAAAGACAAGCATATAAAGGCTGTGTAAATGTTCAACACTGATTGAACACTGATCTATAAAAAAAAAAAGAATAGATTAAGCAAGGAAGTAACATTCCTGATGCGAAAATCAATACGCTTTCACGTGACTTTCACGGGATGACTATAAAATTAGATTTCCTAAACACTGACCTGGTGTAAATACATTTCAAGTGACTTCCTTTTGATCGTTTAGATTTGTTCTAATTATTGGTAGTTCATTCCAATAACTCGCCTCTAATATGGTGTACAAGTGTAAATGGTGTAACTTAACCCTTCCCGTACCGACCTACTTCTATCTATGCTGCCTTCTGTTCCGCTATATACGCGCCCGGGACTGTAAGGGTTAAGCAAACAATTTTAATTTGGAGGCTCTATCCATTATTTTTATAGATCAGTGATGTTGAAGCATACATTACGTCATAAACATTTTGTCATTTTGCAAAATAAAAAGATCCCATGAAAAACCAAAGACTATAAGAAGATGGACCGCTTGCTCAATTTTTAGAGCTTATAATTATGTTATTTTATTCCGTGCGCAACCAATAAGTTGAACAACGCTGTCTTAAATGACTTCTACGCTCCTACGTTTTCATTAAAGGTTTACGCTGTATACAACTTTTATTTTAATTTTTCGTTGAGAACATCATAGCGATTAAATAAAACGGAAGTGTACATTACAAATGGAATCGGGAATTCTGAAAAGAAGTCATTCAAGTTATCAAATACAGTGGCGTAGCTAGGGGAGGGGGAGGGGGGTCCAAATTCGAAAGTCCCCCCGGGCTCCTACTTGAGGGGGGCCCCAAAATGAGTGTCCTAATAGTTTTTTTCTCATGACATAATGTCGAATGTAAAAATGCAGGGGCCCCTAAGGAGGCCAAGCCCCCCGGGCCCCCAAATCCCTTGCAACGGCACTGATCAAATAGCAGAAATATTAAAGCAAACGGTCCATCTTATTATAGTCTTTGGTAAAAACTTGTTCGTACAAATCGTTTTTGATTGGATTTGTGTAATTCACTGATCTATAAAAAAGAATAGATTTTGCCTCCATATTAAATTTGTATCCATATAAGCGAGTTATATAATTATACCTATAATTAGGAACAAATCTATATATAACAAAAAGGAAGTCTGAGTCGCTTGAAATGTCAGTGTTTAGGAAATCTAATTTTATAGATAAGTGAAAGTCCCGCGAAAGCCAATTAATTTTGGCTTCAAGAATATAGTTTCCGGGTCTAATCCATTCTTTTTTTTTTATAGATCAGTGATATAAATCCTTTATTTGCATTTTTGTATTTGCATTTGAGTAATTTTTTTGTGATTGCATTAAACTGATGAATCTAAACATTTGATTTCATGTTGCTTTCAT
This sequence comes from Anisus vortex, assembly GCA_949126835.1. Classification (NCBI taxonomy): domain Eukaryota; kingdom Metazoa; phylum Mollusca; class Gastropoda; family Planorbidae; genus Anisus; species Anisus vortex. The sequence goes on from OX421497.1 coordinate 8,327,005, forward strand.
TGGCGAAGTATCTATGAGCAACGTTTCAACTCGCTAGGATGATTGGAAGTGGGTCCAGTGATTTCTGCGTGCCAATCAACAACAAAAGCGAAGTTAATGTAAAGAAATTGTTTTTCGAACTCACTGTGTGGTTGTTTTTTTTTGTCTTATCTTACAGTTGAAACAATTATTTTGTGTATAATGTCACAGGCTAAATCAACCCTACAGGCCTACGGTTACCCACATAATTGAAATATAATTCTATCTTTTTGTGTACCCTTACCTGCCTACTTTTACGTAATTTCATCCCATATAAAAAAAACAATTATGAAATTGCCAGTAGGATCACGAAATGACCAATTTTTAGTCGACAATGATCAGATAATAAATGTATTTCCTTCGGCAAAAATCCTAACTTTCCATTGCATTACATTATTAATTATTATTTCAAAACAGAAAAAGTTGGCTCATTTCTCGCCGAAAGCATTTGCCAAAATAAAATTAATTTCAAATGGGAGTCCGAATTTGCAAGTAAAATGCAAAGGGAAAGAAACATAAGCGTACATGAAAGGTTTTCTTTCCCCTTAAATAAATTGTAAAAAAAAAAAAATTCGTCAAAGGCCTCTGAAAAAATTTCATCATCTATATATATATATATATTATTTAAAATAGCTTCATATGCTTCTTAATATTCTGGTTAACGATAATCGGAAATTTGATTATCATAATTGATAGCTATTATCGGTTTTAATCAATTAGCCCATGTTTTTCTAGTTCTAAAAAATGTTATGGTAAAGTGTACAAAAACATATTGAATTCCCCAAAAATCAACCTCTGGAATGTCCTGCAAACACTAATTAAGTTTGAACTATATTTCAAATATACCTACAAAACTACGCACATTTGACATTTCTGGCCAGTGACTATTGTGACATTGCGAAGGGATTTTATAGAACCCAAAACCGGTTTTGAAGAAAAACCGGTTTTACCATCCCTACTTCCGGTATGTGTCCTTCCTAGCTGAGTGGTTAGCGTATCCAACTGCTACATCCGTGCTGCCAGTATTCGATTCCACTTATGTTTTTTTTTTCTTTTTCTACTTCAAGAAAAATTTTCAATAGGTTACTGTTCCTTTTTTTTTAACAAGATTGTAAAGAATTTCAGGACTTACAGCTTTCCTAAAATGTTTTCAGTACGTAAAATCTGTTAATTATATTTTAGACCATAGGTTCTCAACGGGGGCGATATCGCCCCCCGGGGGGCGGTGAGAAGCTTTAGGGGGCGCTGACATTACCGGGGGCAATTGGGGGGGGGGGGCGGTGAAGGGCAAGTGGGCGGTACAAACGTACTTGATATATTTTAACATGTCAGCTATTTGAATCGATTAGTTTTTGGAAGATGAAATGTGATGTAAACGCAAGTGCTGCTAAATATCTGATATACCCCAACGGTAAGCATACATATTATTATATTAATAAGTAATAGGAATCGCAATGACTTTTCGATGAAATAGGGGTCTGTATTTGTCAAATTTAGTGTGCGGCCGGCTGGTCCTGTGGTTGGTTCACCGGACAGTCAACCCTGCTGACAATTCACTGTCGTCCTAACATTTGCTAATATTCATGATATTTTGATCTTAGTTTAACCGAGATGTCCTTAATGTGTTTTAAACCAGGGGTCGGCAACCTTTTGATAGCGGCGTGCCAACGTAGAATTTCTAACTCACTCAGCGTGCCAACAGCCAAATAGTCAACCTCTGCTATATTTATTATTTTTAACCATAATTATTAAATGTATATATCATGATAAAAAAAGGCGCTTTACTAAGAAACCGTACAAAAGTCAACACTGATTAGTCACATATTGCGATAATAACAACAACTACGTAATATAATGTTCGTATATACGCTTAAGCTGTTGTTGTTTTTTAAAAGTTAAAACAAATAAATTTGATCTCGAATAATTTTTAGTGCTTATTTAAAGAAGATAAAAAAAAATTTGATTGCAATTTGTCTGTATCAATTAATATGAGCCTTGCTTAATCAACTTAATGCCTCAAGAGTTAGGCGACTTTCTTATGGGACTAAAAAAGTTTTATTGTATGAGAAAATCTTTTATGAGAAAATCTGTTAACAAGTGTAAGTTGAGCCAATAGATGAAAGTAAAACAAATGCAACGTTTTTCAAACAAATGAACGGTTTAAGTATAGCTGACGCCCTTTCTAAGCAGCTTTCTTCCAGATTTGTTCGCAATTCAGCAAATTTTGAATGTCCATAAATCGGGCTGTTTTAAATTCAATTTGCTGCATTTCAAAATAGACTTCAGCCAGAAAACTCCGCTTTGAGTGCTTCAATGTACTTCTAAAGCTCATCTATGTGTAATGTATATAGATCTGAATGAGTTTTAACATAGGGGAAGTACTATAAAGTTTTAGTAATATAAAAGATAAATATGTCCAATGTCCAGTTTCAATCCAAGTCTGGCACGCGTGCCGTAGGTTGCCGACCCCTGTTTTAAACAGTTCCAATTAAAATAACACTAATGTTATGCGGTATAGATAAATAGTAATCATACAAACTGGGTAGTTATTGTAATGCTTAAAAAAAAACATATAAATTCTTTAGTCATATAATATTTACATAATTGTCAAATACTTTTTACAGTTTGATCATTTCAAAGTTATAAATTGTAAGCCATTTATTTTTTATAAAAGAAATAACAACAGAAATATTAGCTCAAATAAAAAGGGCTAATTATCTCCTTATAACTAAAAAATGTTTCCACATTTGATTCTATAGTGATGCCGAACAAGTTTTGTTTTGTAATATGACAAATATTAGCCTACTGATTATTAGACCTAAGGTTTTTGCAACAAAAATTGAAACAATAATAGACAAATTGCTAGCAACACACCAGGCAAACGATTCACATTAATATTGATTTCTATAAACCTTTCGTTAAGGCAATTTTTTGATCTATTAATTCTTACAATATGTTTCCTTTTCAGTTTTTTTTAAAGATAATTAATCACACAAAAAGTCTAGTTCCCCTAAAAAAAATTGCGGAAACTATAGTCCAGATGGGCGGAAGAAGGGGCGGGGGGAGTGGGCGCTAAAAGAAAGTTGGAGGGGGGCGGTGAGCGGACAAAAAAATGTAAAAGGGGGTGGTGAGCCGAAAAAGGTTGAGAACCTATGTTTTTAGTCGATTGCGGGAGAGGGGTGTTCGATTCTCAGCCAGGGATAATGCCCTTTTTTTTTAACCCGATTACAATCGTTATTTTAAATTCCTTTGCTAAAGGTTTTCAATAAATAATAAATAGATCTATATTTTTAAAAAATAATTATAGTTTTATGTTCATTGTACTTTATAACCGTTTTAATCTGTAGCTTATAGTAAGTAAAGTACCCATCGGACCAAACTGATCATAGGGCCGGCGAAGCAGCGTTCACCAGTTTCTGTGGCCACGGCATACGAGGGGATGTGTGGCCAGCACAATGACCAGCCGCCTTTACTTTACTTCATCTAGTGTAGGTAGGCTACCCATCAGAGCGGAGTAGACTCAGGCCACCATGACCCACTATATGTAGCCTACATAGACCAATGTAATTTTTTCCCTGGGGTAATAGCGGGGAATCAGCTTGTCAAGTATAAATTTCAATATAACGCAGAATAAGAATTTTTCATAATAGATAGGCCTTTAATCTTGTCAAATAGCTACAGTAATCATTATTTTAAAAAATTGTTATAAAATGTTTTTGAATATAGCTAGTTGGATATAAAATAAATTATTACACCTTTGAGACAAAATAATGTTAATTAACATTTTAAAATGTACAAATTTTATAACATTCGGCTTACCAATAGGTAGGCCTAGGCCTATAGATCTAGGCCTTTAGTTAATAGATATATATTGGTCTAGATCCATTTCCTAACAGTGATGGAATGGTAAAATAATGTTTTGTAGTTATTATAATTATAAGTAGGCCTATTTTTTTTTATTAATCACAGTGGTGTTATTTCACTAAAAGAAATAATGATTAGGCCTACCCATTTTTTTTAAGACCAGATTTCGAACTTTAGTTCTTTTTATTGCCAATGTATTATACATTTTTAAAAAAGTTTTATTAGGAAAGTCTGTCCATGACACTCCAAATGATAGGATATAGGCCTATTAGTCTTATAGGCCAGATCTGGCAACCTTTTGATAACAGTGTGCCTGCCAAAGTAGGATTTCTAATTAATCCTGTGTGCCAACAGACCTAAACGTCATCCTGCTCTGGCGCTCAATTTCTGGTTGAGGAGACTTGAATTATATTTTGTGATTTCTTCTGCGTGTCATTGAAAATCACTCTGCGTGCCACGTCTGGCACGCGTACCACAAGTTGCCGACCTCTGATATAGGCTACTGATGCAACTGTTAACCTTCAAATGACCTGCTACAGCTATCCTAAAGCTTCAGATGACAGGCTACATCAATCGTATACCGAAGTACTTTTTAAAACGACAGGCTGCAACAATTCTATTGTAGGCGTACAACTAGTTCCCAAACGGACGACAGATTCCTGATGAAAGAAAACATTTTTTTCCCGCCAGGTGGGGTGAGGAGAGGGGCAGATGAAGCGAAGAAGAATGGTGTGCTGCGTGAATGGGTCACTTCTTTTTCTTTCTTTAGGAAAAAAAAAGAGAGCTCAGCGAACGCGAGGCGGGGCTTAAAATATATCGTCTGCTAGAGCGGGCGGTTGGGAGAGAGAATGGAGGCGAAGGGAGAGAGAGAGAGAGAGACGCATATTTTTTAAAAGCAACACGCTTGGCTAGCTGTAAGAGGTAAACAATGTAAGGATATGTACCAATTGGATATCGGACACACATATGGATAAACAAGCTCGTTTCTTCGACTTCTATACCATGATGTACACATAGTACACATAGTCAGCTGGTGAGAGAAAACCATACACATTTAAAAGGTAAGTGTGTTGTCCGGCACACTACACACGCGTGCCTATACTATAACTACATCTCGATAGCTTTCGCTTGTATATATTTAGTGAGTTTCGATGCAACACTAGCAACACGTGTTGCGCACATGACGTGCCGCCCTCGACAAAACAACAAAAAGGCTCGATCGCTGGTCTCGTTAACCAAACAAATAAATATCTGCGGTATTCTAATTCGTTTATAAGATGCTATTAATATAACTAGATCTAGATGTTATTATCGTGTTTTAATAAAGGCCGTTTTTAACATTCGGTACAAAGTCACAATGTTAAACCTTGAACCCATTATTACGAGTTTCACTGGAGGATTCTGGTGGAATTCAATGTGCTTTTTTTCAAAATCATATTTTATTTATTTGAATGGCAGTTTATTCTAATGAGTATGATTCTACACTAGATTCTATACACGCGTATTTGGGCGTACCCAATCTGTTCTATACTAGAGTCAGCGTCTCAAATACACACATCTGTTTATATGTGTCCATTTTTCCATATCCTAGTATGTGTATTATGTGTAGGACATACAGTTATACACATCAGTTTACATTAACTTTACATGTGTCCATTATTCTATATTGTTTGTGTAGGACATAGGTACAGATGGGCCCACTATATCACTATACAAATCTGTTTATATGTGTCCATTCTTTTATACCGGTATTCTATGTGTAGGACATACAGTTATTATACCGTAGGTCTATATATCCATTTATAGGTGTTCACTCTTCTATATTTATTGTATAGGACATACACATGGGCCCCCTTTAGACTATAGGCCTATACATATACAGTGCCGTTGCAAGGGATTTGGGGGCCCGGGGGGGGGGGCTAGGCCTCCTTAGGGGCCCCTGCATTTTGACATTCGACATTATGACATAAGAAAAAAACAATTTGGACCCTCCTTTGGGGGCCCCCCTCAAGTAGGGGCCCGGGGGGGATTTATGAATGTGTACCTCCCCCTCCCCTAGCTACGCCACTGTACATATATCTGTTTATATGTGTGCACTCTTCTATATTCTAAGTGTAGTACATACAGATACACCTGTATAAGCTTATATATATTATGGCTATATATATTTCCACTATTTGAAATCTGACTAGCCTATCTATCATTCTATCTATCTATATGTCTGTCTATTATCTATTTTCCTATCCACCTACCTAATCTTCTATCTATCACTATATCTATATAAATATACTTATGTAGATAAACACATCTGCTTAAGACGTGTCCAGTGTTCTCTCAATATATATATATATATTATAGTGTGCTTACGCCAAGCTGTGCTTATAGCCTACTTATCTGCAAGGTTTTATTTGCTGTGTAATGATGACGATTATGCTATATATGTAAAGTTGATGACTATTGCAAATATAAATACAAACACTCAGTTGTAGTCTATTGTATTCAGTAGAGTAGCACTTAGTCCCAAGTACCATCATCTCTAAATTTTAGTGTAGTTAAAATAATTAGGCCAACATATTTCGTAATTGAATGGTCTTCAAATTAACATACAGTCTAGTTTAACAGTGTATATTATGAATGCCTGTCTGTATAGGCCTATGTGTTTGTAGCGAATACTTGGGCCTATTGTAAAACTGCAATCGATCTGATACTTTGATGCGCATTTAATTTATGTATTCGAATACGAACCAGACAACAATGAGAAGAAATTATTGTCAACGTTGTGACAGTAGACTTCTCATAACTTATATCTTACACACTACAGACGCCGCTTCTGTTAACAAGATTATTGCGTCCTACGTCTTGAGTCTAGACTTGCATTTTGATTAGATTTTTAAAATGATGCTAATTTTAAAAGTTACCCTGTTTTTTCCTGGTTTGTTCAGGCAACCCATTCCATGCCCGAAGGAGTAGGCTACTTTATATGCATTAGTTCTCGCACACAAGGGATCAGAAAAGTATTCTTTGTCCTTATGTTTATCAGAGCATAACTTGACGCCGCATTTGACAAGTATTTACAACTGGCACAAGACTAGTGTTGGTTTTACGTCCAGATAGTGTTCCATTTAGGTAAGACGTTTTACTCAAGTGTAACTATAATCATTATAGTCTAGGTGCTTCTATAATAAAATTAAAACTAGATCTACTCTGTTATCTTTAACACCAGCAGGCAACTTGGTTTCCACGTTTTTCCCCCGTCGATACGACGTGGTGTGCCCGTTTGGAATATTGTATTACCCTCTACATATAAAAAAAAACAACAACAATAAAACAACAACAGTGTATAGGAAAGAAGTCGCTTTTTATAAAGGTATTATCTTATGCAGTATTAAGTGTATTATACTGTTTTTTTTTAAATATATATATTTGTTTTTACTTATAGCGTAATGTCTAAAGGTTGATCTATATACAGATAAATGGCTAATTAAAACAAAAATACAGCGTCAAGCTAACTTATTTTAAAGATTATTAAATATAGGCAAATGTAGATCTATATCCCGTTGCCCATTTCTTGAACTGGACAATTAGACCATAGGCCTACCTGCGTAACATCGACATAAAGTACCGTCTTACGCAATACAACGAACCACTTTTATTTTATACTAGATGTTATGCCCGTCAAAATGAAGGAGAAACGAATGATTACAATGTGTTTTGTTAAAAGAGAAAGAAAAATGTGTCTATTATTATGTCCTATAAGGACCCATGTGTATGTCCTACACAATAAATGTAGAAGAATGGACATCTATAAACAGATGTGTGTATAGATGTCCATAATATATGTAGGCCTATGTCCTACACTAGGAGTTATGGCCGTTAAAATGACGGAGAAACGAATGATAACAATGTGTTTTGTTAAAAGAGAAAGAAAAAAACAACAATAATACAATAAAAGTGACCGTTTCTTTCGGTATTTAGTTGTTTTTTTTTAAATAGGCAAATATAGATCCGCAACTGCGCCTAACATCGACTTAAAAAAACAAACATCTTATACAAAACCACAAACCACAACTTTCCCATCATTGTGTGTGTGTTCACATTGTCTACTTTCTAGGCTTGTTATATAAATCCACCCCGTTCCATGCGCCTGACACTGCCCGCTATCATTTCTCCTTCTCTCTCTCTCTCTCTATTCTCTCCCTTCCCACACTCTTTCTCCCATCTGTTTATTGTTATACATTTAGATTAATGCAATCAAAAGTTATCGATTCAAGAACTTCGCGTTTCTCTCCCAACCCTTCCCTCCCGGGTCCCTCTATTTTGCCAAGTGTGCACAATAGAACACGGGGCGGTTCCTAGCCTTCACAATATTGACCATTCCGGAATTAGCGACGTCTGTTCATAGACCCAGTTAGTCATGGCGGAATTGTACATTCAACCGAATCGGGTAGCGTGTCAGACTAATGAGGTCACTGTTGTCCAATGTAGGTTATCAGGATAATCACGTGCCCTTTGACCGATGTAGTATGTCAGGATAACCATGACACGTGTAGGCCAGTGTAGTATATCGTGATAATTATGTCACTCTGTAGGCCAGTGTAGACTATCATGTCACTCTGTTGGCCAGTGTAGACTATCATGTCACTCTGTATGCCAATGTAAAGTGTCATAATAATCGTGTCACTCCGTAGGCCAGTGTAGACTATCATGATAATCATGGGTACAGTTTTAACGATACTTTGAATCCATTACATTTTCACTTTGAATAGCACGAACACAATGAATTGACCATTTTTAAAGCAAGGCGAACATAGAGCATAGATAGGCTTGGCCAGGAGTCGGCAACCTACGACAACGCTTGCCCGACTTGGCACGCATAGCGACTTTTAAAGGCACGCGGCGGATTTCCCACCACCCATCAAACGGTAACTCGTGTCTCTTCTACAAGGAACTAAGTTCTATTAAGGGATGCCTTTTAGGATTTTGAGGCACGTTTAATGAATTAGAACTCTTACTTGGTAAATTAGAATAATGGCTCCCACACAACCAGGATTACATTAAATGAATTGTAGAAAAAAAAAACTTCATTGTTATTAAAACCAGGCTAGGATTTTTTTTCCCCGGGACTTGATGGTGTTTCTGAGTCTACCCAGCTCTCATGGGTAACTGACATTAGTTGGGGTAAAGTAAAAGCGGCTGGGCATTGTGCTGGTCACACATCCCCTAGCATGCCGTGGCCACAGAAACTGGTGAACGCTGCTTCACCAGACCAATGATTAGTTTGGTCCGAAAGGTACTTTACTTACTTTAAAACCAGGAATTTAGGCATTTTACCGGGAGAAATAACCTGTCAGACATGAAATTTATGTTAAATAAATTACATTATAAAAGAAAGGACCAACAAAAAAAAATACCAATCCCATTTTTCCACGTCATAAACGTCCACCGAGCCCTAAGTTTCTTCCACTTGGTTATCTTTCTAGCGTATTTATCACACACTGACAGATTGGATAAAAATATCATTTGTCAAAGGCAAGGCCTTTTCCTTTGTCATTGGTGTTGCAAAGCCTGTAGAACAAGTTTTTAAAGTTGTATCAAACCGTGAACAGATCAGCCAATGTTGCCATACCTAGCTATGGACTTACAACAATGGACTTACAACAATTGTTTACAGCTCTAATGGTTAGAGTTATTGTAACAAAGAATCGTGTGTACAATAGGAGCAACTTGAATCGGAACGTTCAATGATAACTGATACTGTGCTTTTGGGCAATAAGTTTAATATCGTGTTCAGAGTATCCCTATTTTCGTAATCTGCTCATTTGTGTATTAGTTCTTCTGTTATATTATTGTTATAAATTTATAATCTATGTTCACACATAATCAATGTAGAAAGTAAAAAAAAAAAAAAAGAAAAGAAAGAAATTCCTGGCCCAGACATCATCTTCTACCCCATGAAGGTGAAACAGCTGATTAGTCAGGCCATTCATTAATGCGCCATTCGCTGTAGCACGGGGAGGAGGGGGGGGGAGGCCGTACGATTTCATGGTGACAATATTCGTGTCACAGCATTTGTGTGACTGTGTGTGTGTGTGTGTTTGTTTAGGTTAGCACTTTGTGTTGTTATACTTAACTATTAATACCGTTGATTATAGAAGTTTCCCCATTGCCTTTAAGAAACCGCTTTTTTTAATAGGTTCTATTAAATCCTAATTGCTAGATGACGACGCGTACACCAACGCCGGATCCCTAACAGCATACATATATAATGACCCACTATTCTGCCAACGTTTAAAATGGCATTCAAATGTTGGCCCAATATTATGCCAATGTTTGAATCTTGGCCAAATGTTGGATTAATATTTTGCCTATATGTAAATCTTGGCTAAATGATGTTGCAATATTCTCCAGTATTTACATCTTGTCCCAACGCTGGGCTTATATTCTGCGAATGTTTAAATCTTGGTCAAATGATGGACCAACATATTGTGCTGAGGGATGCAAGGATTTTAACATGGTAATCGCACATTCAATTATCGGCTTCTAAAGTAACAACCGGAACGAGTAGCCCACGTTTGTTATTGGTTGCGAAAAAAATATATTTTTATCGACTCATGTAGGATTATCACGAATCAAGTCATTAGCACATTGGCTCATTATATTGAACCAATATTATCCCAATATTGATCAAAAATTTAAATATTAGACAGAATATTTGGCCAATAGACGGCCATTATGGTATATTGCTTAGGTATCAGCTTGCAAACAGGGATTAGACTCGGAGCGATTTATTGAAAATGGTCCAGGGTTATCGAATGCGAATAGAAAATCGAGACTTTTTGGTTTTGATGGTGCAATGTTGCTTTTGCAACGGCGATGTTGTTATAAAAGAATAAAAAACAACTACAACTGATAGTCGAATTAAAACCGTTTTTTTTGCAAACAATACTCAGTTTTGTGAAGAAAAAACAACAACAAACAACAATAAAACGAGGATATTAACAACCGTAGTGAGACACGGTTGCCGAATGGCACATTTTGTCGTTATGGCTGGTTAAGCAGAAGCAAATAAGCAAATAATGGGGGGGGGGGTGTGGGACCGCCGACGCCGGCACTCTATCTCTCTTCCCCCCACCTCCCCTCCCCACACACACACCTCAAATATGATGTCGTTTAGTTCATCAGAGCTGAGTACACCCACAGGGACGCTCTCATTTCTATGATATGACTTCTAGATCTGATCTCTTACTTTAGCATATCAACATATTGAAACATGACCCGTTACAATACCGTTTTTATACTTTAGCATATCAACATATTGAAACATGACCCGTTACAATACCGTTTTTATACTTTAGCATATCAACATATTGAAACAAGACCCGTTACAATACCGTTTTTATACTTTAGCATATCAACATATTGAAACATGACCCGTTACAATACCGTTTTTATACTTTAGCATATCAACATATTGAAACATGACCCGTTACAATACCGTTTTTATACTTTAGCATATCAACATATTGAAACAAGACCCGTTACAATACCGTTTTTATACTTTAGCATATCAACATATTGAAACAAGACCCGTTACAATACCGTTTTTATACTTTAGCATATCAACATATTGAAACAAGACCCGTTACAATACCGTTACAATACCGTTTTTATACTTTAGCATATCAACATATTGAAACAAGACCCGTTACAATACCGTTTTTATACTTTAGCATATCAACATATTGAAACAAGACCCGTTACAATACCGTTACAATACCGTTTTTATACTTTAGCATATCAACATATTGAAACAAGACCCGTTACAATACCGTTTTTATACTTTAGCATATCAACATATTGAAACAAGACCCGTTACAATACCGTTTTTATATTTTAGCATATCAACATATTGAAACAAGACCCGTTACAATACCGTTTTTATACTTTAGCATATCAACATATTGAAACAAGACCCGTTACAATACCGTTTTTATACTTTAGCATATCAACATATTGAAACAAGACCCGTTACAACACCGTTTTTATACTTTAGCATATCAACATATTGAAACAAGACCCGTTACAATACCGTTTTTATACTTTTTATAGCAATTTAAAAAAAAGAATATATCCGATAGTTTCTATAAAAAAAAGTCAGTAGGCCTAACCGTTTCAAACTAAGTTGATCCATAGGGCTCGAGAAAGAGTTCAAAAGTTTATGTGGCCACGTCATACAAGGGGGGATGTGTGGCCAGCACCTCGACCACTTATACCCTAGCTAACGCCAGGGACCAATCCGAGATGGGTAGATAGACTCACGGGAGCACGCCTCACGACCCGGGAACACATCCTGCCCTATACTACTAGGACTCGAACCCAGGACCCCTCGGTACGACAGACTGCTAGTCCACTGTGCTCATCAAAATGATCTTTTTGTTTTTTTTACATTTACAATTATGTATTACAGCACTATTGCCTTGGTGTTACAATGAAAAAAACTAGGAAGGGGTTGGTCAATCTCACCCCTTTTAACAACTCATTCTTTGATGATCCCGATACACCCGCTCCCCGGGTCAACGCCACCCTGTGTCATTATCTTATGTAATAATAATAATGACATTTGTATAGCGCTGCCAACAAACATAATGTAAGCTCAGAGCGCATTTAACATACAACTAAGAACGCGGAAACAATCTATAGGCCAAGAGATACAATACTAAATGATAATTTGAAAACTTTACAAACATAAAACAAATCAAACAACTAAAACAAAATAACCGACCTAACATATAAGTAAGACAGTAGGGCTCAAAGCATGTTGACTAAGATAAATATTGAAATAATGAGTTTTTAAAGTTATTTTTGAAGGTATCAATGGAGCGTGTTTGCCTGAGTTGAATGGGAAGTAGATTCCACACCTTCGGACCGGATATTGAGAAGTCTCTAAGGCCAACGGTCTTCAGAGAGAATCGGGGCACTTCCAGAAGCGAGGAGTCGGCAGAACGAAGTGTTCTTTGCGGGACATATGGTTTAATTAGTTCCTTGAGATATTATACAGTCGTTCCATATGTACACGAACTGGTCTATCCCAACAAATCGTGTCTTGAGTTTTGACTAACGGTGCTAATGTTGCTTGATTTTTCTCTCTTACTTCATGCGAACCCATTACATACCCGAATGCCACATTGGGAAGAAAAAAAAGGGTTTATATTTAACATTTATTTTTCCATGTATATCTTACATGTTCGATGAACCAGTGATGACTTCGACAATGTCTGGTTAGTTGATTGTCCACGACTATCTTATCTTCTTATATACTATCCGCTTCTACTATAAAGAAGCTTATTGCGTCCTACGCTCATCCTTGGTCCGAGTCTAGTCTTGCATTATTATTAATGTTTTAAATGATGTTGAGTTACTGGTTTTCCTGGTTTGTTCAGACAACCCATTCCATGCCAGGATGCCACTCGGGAAGAAAGAGTACTTATATGCATTTGTTCTCGCATAGGGATAAGGAAAGTGTTTTTGTCTTTATGTTTCTCTGAGCATTGCAACGGGTTATTATTGGGTTGTATTTCTAAATTAGAGTTTAATGCCTTATGTATTATTACTACTTTACTCTTTGCCCTTCTTCATTTAAAATCAAATTTTTTGTTTCGATTTTAAAAGCCGGATTCAGACTACGCATAAAGACTGTAGCTTTACCGGAAGTACATGCTATGAAAAACATGTTTATGAAAGGCACATTTATTAGAAATACAATTTCTCTTAATAATTCATGTTGTATTTATTTTTTTTTACAACCAGGATATGAATTTCAGAACTTTTGTAATGGCATAATAAAGCGCTATTTTTTAAAATACAACTTAGCCTTCCCCGCCCTATTCCACCACAGACAAATAACCTACGCTTGATATCTTTCCTGTAAGCAGACATATTTTTGCTGGTCGCCACTGCTGCGTATCAATCTATCTGCACATGTATGTATCTATCTTTCTATGTAAATGTCTGTATTTCTGTCTGTTGGTAGGTTGTCTATCAAATAACTAATTTATCCATCTATTCCTCTTAATTATAACCCTCTACCTATTCTCGAATAACACCTCGCCACCAGTTTAAAATCTAAATCCTAACATCTCCCTGATAAAATACCCACAGTTTCAATCTTTAACTATTCTAAACCATGACGCGTGATTGATAAACACCCATTTCCACAGGTTTATTCTTGTTGTCTTTTCTTTCCGTTTCCCTTTACTGGGTTGAGAGTTGTTCAGGCTCTCGACAACGTACTCGTTAATTGATCCGCGGGTTCAGTGGCGACAACGAGATAAAAGCGAGCTCGTGTTTTTTTTAAGTTTTTTTTTTGTCTGTTGCAAAACCCTGGTTTTCAACTCAGATTTCTGGCACCCCCGTAACATCGAAAGAAACGATCT
>OX421497.1:8346319-8441744 GCA_949126835.1 Anisus vortex
TTCCCCGGCGTTGCCCGGGGAAAAATTAAACAGGCCTGTATAGGCTAAACTGGATGAACATTTCATAAACTACAATTAACAGAAAGATATAATCTAGCCTAGATCTAAAAAAGTTAGAAAACATTTAGGAAAAGTGATTTAAAACAAATATTACAATCGGTTTGAATATAGTCAAGTCTTTTTATTAAACCAAAAGCTTAATTTTCCGGCGTCGCTCTAGGGAAAAATACATAGGCTTAGGCCTAAAGCTACAGATAGGCCTACAATTTGTATAATCTACAATGAACAGAAAGCTATAATAACTTCAAAAATATAGATCTAATTATTATTTACAGAAAACATTTAAGAAAGTAATTTAAAGTAAATATTGTAATCGGGTTTAAAAAAAAGAATCTCTTTTTATTTAACAAAAAGTTTAGACTATCAATGTTGATGAGAATCAAACACTCGTCTTTCGCGTGCGTCATAATTATAGGCCTAATTAATCTATTAGATTTTATTTATTGAAAACATTTTGGGAAAGTTTTAAGTCATAAAATCCTTACAATCTTAAAAAAATAGTTATATTAATGGACATTTTAAAAAATAGTTATATTAATGGACATTTTAAAAAATAGTTATATTAATGGACATTTTAAAAAAAAGTTTTATTAATGGACATTTTAAAAAAAAGTTTTATTAATGGACATTTTAAAAAAAAGTTTTATTAATGGACATTTTAAAAAATAGTTAAAAAAAATAGAGCCATAGTCATAGCGGGAATCGAACCCACGTCGCCCGCACGTAGAAAACGCTAACCACTACGCTATGGATACCTCATGTCAATATGTGATCACAAAAATAAGATATGAGATAATAAGGTCACGTTAAAATAAACCCGGAGAAAAATTAAACAGGCCTAAGTAAGCTACAGACAAACATTTCATAAACTACAATCGTAAGCTAGAAGTAGACATAATATATTTTATTACAACAAAATATTTAGGTCAGTGACATAACAATGATGGACTTGTAGATCACGTCTTTTCAAATTGACCAATGGGGAACATTTTACCGACAAAACAGCGTCTTTTCATAAAGGGCGTCAAAAGTTTGAAAATTTTGGTTTCATTTAATAAGCTTTTCTCCGATCATCCAAGTAATGCAAAAATATAATTTATTTTTTATCTTTCTATCTATCTATCTATCTATCTATCTATCTATCTATCTATCTATCTATCTATCTATCTATCTATCTATCTATCTATCTATCTATCTCTATCTATCTCTATCTATCTATCTATCTATCTATCTATCTATCTATCTATCTATCCATCTATCTATCATCTATCTATTCATCTATCTATCATCTATCCATCTATCTGCCGGTCTACTATCTATCTGCGTGTCTGCCTGTCTATCTAGGTTAATTTCTCTCTCTGTATACATCATAACTTAAAAGTGTGTTTGATTTCCTATCACAAAAGCCATGACTATGCCGAATGTTCGAGCTGCCTGAATCGACCTCTAACGCACGGGTCAGTTTGATGTTGCTGTTTCCATAAGCCGCCCCGCCCCCCAGGGAGTAAGGTACTCGACCAGACCGTTGATTGTTCTAACTAAACTATTGACTTATCTAGGGGGAGGGGTGGCTGTTTATTTTTAGTATCGGTGGATAATGTTTCGCAGTCGAATCTGTTGGGAAATAGTATTTGTGGTTATTGTTCTACCTAAGCATTAAAAAATATATATATTATGTGCATCATCATACTTCCAAGATCTGTGGTGAGAGGCATAGAGAGTGAAATAGAGTTAGTGATAGAGAGTGAAATAGAGTTAGTGATAGAGAGTGAAATAGAGTTAGTGATAGAGAGTGAAATAGAGTTAGTGATAGAGAGTGAAATAGAGTTAGTGATAGAGAGTGAAATAGAGTTAGTGATAGAGAGTGAAATAGAGTTAGTGATAGAGAGTGAAATAGAGTTAGCGATAGAGAGTGAAATAGAGTTAGAGATAGAGAGTGAAATAGAGTTAGTGATAGAGAGTGAAATAGAGTTAGTGATAGAGAGTGAAATAGAGTTAGTGATAGAGAGTGAAATAGAGTTAGTGATAGAGAGTGAAATAGAGTTAGTGATAGAGAGTGAAATAGAGTTAGTGATAGAGAGTGAAATAGAGTTAGTGATAGAGAGTGAAATAGAGTTAGTGATAGAGAGTGAAATAGAGTTAGTGATAGAGAGTGAAATAGAGTTAGTGATAGAGAGTGAAATAGAGTTAGTGATAGAGAGTGAAATAGAGTTAGTGATAGAGAGTGAAATAGAGTTAGCGATAGAGAGTGAAATAGAGTTAGTGATAGAGAGTGAAATAGAGTTAGTGATAGAGAGTGAAATAGAGTTAGTGATAGAGAGTGAAATAGAGTTAGTGATAGAGAGTGAAATAGAGTTAGTGATAGAGAGTGAAATAGAGTTAGTGATAGAGAGTGAAATAGAGTTAGTGATAGAGAGTGAAATAGAGTTAGTGATAGAGAGTGAAATAGAGTTAGTGATAGAGAGTGAAATAGAGTTAGTGATAGAGAGTGAGTGAAAGAGACAGATCGATAGAAGGAGTAAATGAGAAAGTAAGAGAGAGAGAGAGATTAACAAGAGACTTGAAAGGTAGGGAGAGAGAGAGAGAGTGAGAGAAAGTGAGATGGAGAGGACTTGGAGAGAGAGAGAGAAAAAGAATAGCAGAAAGGCGAATAGAGAATGAGAGAAATTAAAAGCAATGAAAGAGTGAAAAAGAAAGAGAGAGAGAGAGAGAGTGAAGGAGAAAGAGAGAGAAAGATTGCGATAAAGAGAGGGAGAGAGAATACCTGTAGTATAAGAGAGACAGAAAGAGATACTGTAATAGAGATATTATATAATGAAAAAAACAAACAAACAACAACAAAAAAGGAATGAAAGAAAGAGAGAAATAGAAAAAGAGAAATATAAAATCAAAAAGGTAAAAAAAAAATATTTTCTCTAATTCTCCATTAGATCCCATTGATACAAAACCGGGAATTCCCCAGCCCTGCCCACTTTTCAAATATAAATCATCAATTGGCGCTTATTGATTCTAATTGTGCTCTGGTATGTGTAAGTGTGTGTGTGTGTGTGCGCGCCCTATCGTGTGTCTTTGTACGCGTGTTTGCGCGTGAGTGTCTGTGCGTGTGTGTGTGAGTCACTGATTACTGTATTGATTACATTGTGTGAGTTCAGTTTTAAAAGTGCGTGTTATGTGTATGGTGCCTGTTTTTGTCAAAAGGCAGTAGTTAGCAATACCGCTCGGGTTTAAATTGATTCATAGGGCCGGTGAAGCAGCGGTCAATAGTATTACGTAGCCAAGGCATGACAGGGGGGATTGTTTGGCCAGCACAATGCCCTGCCTGCAGTAGCGTAGCCACAGGGGGGGTGGAGCGGCCGCCCCCTCTACGCCTATTTTCCAATAGATGGGGTCTTTTTTTAAAGAAATAACAATGATATAGAGTGGTGCCTTTTTTCATTTAACCCTTACAGTCCCGGGCGCGTATATAGCGGAACTGAAGGCAGCATAGATAGAAGTAGGTCGGTACGGGAAGGGTTAAGAATAAAAAAAGTGAACTCTTTACAAGAAAAGACAGGGACCTTTTTGAGCATGAAAACGTAGGTCTTTCTAATGAATAAAACGTTTGACCCAATTAGGAATTTTAAAAAAGTGCGACGGTTTAAATGCTAAGAAGTGCGACCTTTTTAAAACGGAAAATGGAGGTCCTTTTAAGAAAAAAACAACTAGGGTTGATGTTGTAACGGTGTTGTCCAAAGTGAAACCTCTCAAACTTAGAGGCAGTGACCGCCCGTATTCATGGATGCTAATGAAATCTGGCCTCTCATACCTAAATGTTTCTGAATGGGTACTTTCACGTATTTGTACTATATTCAGGATTATGGTTTCCCTGTTTCTTATCGTATCTTATATATTACAGACGCTCCTTCTCTAAAGAAGATTATTGCGTCCTACGCTCATCCGTGGTCTGAGTCTAGTCCTGCATTTTTATTAGTGGTATGAATGATATTAGGTTACTGGTTTTCCTGGTTTGTTCAGGAAACCCATTCCATGCCCGGATGCCACTCGAGAAGAAGGAGTACTTATAATATGCATTTGTTCTCGCAGAAGGAAAGTGTTTTTGTAATTATGTTTATCTGATCATATCAACAGGTTGTTATTGTGCTGTATTTCTAAATTATAGTTTAATGCCTTATTTATTATTACTTCTTTACTCTTTGATTTTCTGTTCTCTAGTGCAGGGGTTGACAACCTTTTGCTAATAGTGTGCCAAACTAAGATTTCTAAATCATTCAACTTGCCAACAGCCTGAAAATAGACCCGCTCTTCTATATTTTTATATATTTATATAAGACAATTTATTTAGGGCCATACGTAAGAACAAGTCCAAAAGCAAAGGAACTTTTATAGAGAAAATCGTTAAGCGTTTTATATTTAAACAAATTAACAAGGTTGTGATTATCATCTTTCGTAGTTTTTTTTTTTTCATTTATTACAAATAAAAATATTCAATAATGAACTTTCACACTAATTGTTAATTTCTAAAAATGTATTAACGTTTTCAAGATAAAATTTCTAGCAACTGCAAAAAAATTCCTTTTATTTTTACTCCCTTTCTATTAACTTGCAATTTCTGTCTGATTATCTGATTGTCTGCTTGTCTGCTTGCTTGCAAAACTTTGCGTCGATTTTTCGACCACGTCCCGTCGTCCAATCGAGCCGAAACTTGGCCAGCAGACTTGTCTCGACTAACAATACATTCTATCAAATTTTCAGCATCGTAGCCTTTGGAATAGTTACAAATACCTTCGACCGATTTGCGAATCGAAGAGAATGGAAACATGACTGCCTCTACCGGAAGAGACGAAAGTAAATAATCTTTTCGGATATGTTCTTTTTTCGAAATAAATAGAATGAAAACTACACAATATGGCCGAAACAATACGAGTTATATTTTTATGTTTTTTTGCGGGCCAAAGCTAGAAAAAAATTAGGATGAGCAAAATTTTAAAGTGGAAATTTATAAGGTATGATATCACTTATATTTATTTTAATCTATCAATATATAAATTAAATATAGACTAAGCTTAGTTTACTAAGAAAGGAAGTACAATAAAAACTGTGTTTTTATGGGTTAGTTTATTATCACTTTTGTCACTTTAGTGTTTTATAACATACTAGCCGATATGTGCCCGATTCTTCGAACGGGCTTTGTGTAGAATAGGCTTGACACATTATAGTTTTTCTGTTTTGTTTTCGCAACATACATAAAGTAGTATTTGTTTGTGGTCAGTATTTATTTTTGTATTGTTTTGCACACTTTAATATGAATCATTTCAATATACAACTAAAAAGGAAAAACAAATAAGAATCATTTTTGTTTAATTTCTTGCTCAAAGTATGACCACTGTGATCTAATGGTGTGAGTTTATTGTATAATTAAACTCTTTCTGTAAAACAGAACTCACATGTCTTTTCGACAGTACTTTTATTTAAAAAAAATGATTGTTTGATAAATTTTTTTACGACAAACATTAAGTCGCAGACCTTTGTTGTGTTGTTTTTGTTATTTTCTATTTATTTATTTATTGTTGCTTTGGAAGCAAACTTAAAATTAATTTTTCTATTCAACATGTAAAACAACAACAAATGAAACCAATAAGAAACAAAGAAGACAATTTTTTTTTTTTTTTAAATTGTGTTCAATGTAATCGCATAATGATATTTTACATACACTTTATCTACCCATGGAGTTATATTGAGATTGCCCGCTACACAGTAAATATTTAAGGCAATTAATAAAACCTTGCCCGTTAAAAAGTTTATCGATGTATATAATACGTAACAAATTTAAATGTGAATGACATTTTGTACGCCCGCTACAAACCAATTGAAATGAAACGTGAAATATTGCCCGCTAGAAACGAATTGAAACGTGAAATATTGCCCTCTAGAAAGATTTTAATGCGTATACGCCCGCTACAAACGATTTGAAAAAGCTAAAAGTTATGTTTACATACACTCTAACTACTCAAGCAGTTATAATGAGATTGCACGCAACAACTACAAAGTTTATATTTCGTATACGACACGAATTAAAACGTGAATATATTTTGTTCTTTTCATTCATAAAATACATTAGCAAACATTGAAGCAAAGTTAATTTTAAATGAATACGCAAAATTTGATGACGTCATAAAGAAAAGCTGGCTAGCTATCTCTGCGCGAAATTTGATGACGCAATAGAGAAATAATCTCCGCGCGTCCCTATTCTTATTTATTTTTTGCGCGATCGATCGAAAAATGATAAAAAAGTTGTACTGGCAAAGTCAATGTGAATCAAAAGTTGTGTTTTATTCGCGTTTTTTGACCAAACTGACCACTGCGGTCATTTTAATTTTCTTTAAACCTTGACAGTGTTCACCGCCGTAACGCAAAGAATATTTGTAGCAAATTTCACGTTTTTATGTCCAGTATTTAAAAAGATTATGCGATACGTACATACATATTCCTTTTGAGATTTATATATATACAAGCCGATATGTGCCCGATTCTTCGAACGGGCTTTTTTTTAGAATATGCTTGACACATTATAGTTTTTTAGTTTTGTTTTTGCAACATACATAAAGTAGTATGTTTTTTTTTGTGGTCAGTATTTTTTAAATTTATTTTTGTTTTGCACACTTTATTATACACCAATTCAATATACAACTAAAAAGGAAAAACAAATAATAATAATTTTTTTTAATTTCTTGCTCAAAGTATGACCACTATGGTCGAATTTTGTGAGTTTATTGGGTAATTAAACTCTTTCTGTAAAACAGAACTCACATGTCTTTTAAAAAGTACTGTTAATTCGAAAATGATTGTTTGATATATTATTTGCTACAACATTGTTCGTAGATCAATATTTATTTATTTTTGCTTTTTTTTTGTGTTTTTGTTGGTGTTATTTGCTATTTATTTATTGTTGCATTGGAAGCAAACTTAGAATTAAATTTTAAATTCAACAGGAAAAACAATAACAACTGAAACCGATATGAATCATAGTTTATACAACGTATACGACATGAATTAAAACTTTTAAAAGTTGGTCCGGCAAATTTAAACATTGCCCGGCAATATAAAAATTTCCCGCTACATAGTTTATAAGACGTATACGATACAAATTAAAACTTTAAAACGTTGAGCTCGGCAATTTAAACATTGCCTGGCAATTGAAAAATTTCCCGCTACAAAGTTTATAAGACGTATACAAAGAATAGGTATAGAACAGAATGCACAATCCCTATATACGCAGTCACTAAAAGTTACCATTTTCCGCAATGCAGCGGTCGCTAGAGACGCTACTATAGTAAAATGTGAAAGGATATCTACGTCTGCCATAAATATATACAATATATATAAGGCCTACATTATCTTTCATTATAGGCTTACTTTTATATAAATTTGACTTAATTACCCATTTTGTTTTGAACATTATATGATTAGGCCAATATGATGTAAAAATATTTATTACCCGGTACTGATTTGAAAAAAAAATGGCTTAGACGTAGCTCGGTACCGGTAACTAAATTGCTACGGCTACCGGTACATAAATATATATACTTTTTAAACCAAAATAAACTTGTGAAATTATGAAGGGAAATAGGCATATAATTCATAATGAGTTAATATGAGGTTGTTTATGCTGTGGTTTATCCTTTATGGAGTCAGGAAAGCCATGCAGTTTGACATGCTCTTTTTTTCGATAATCAGTCGTTTTCGTTTTCATTGTTGTAGTTTATTACACAACCGTTCATGCACATTTTGCCTGCATATTAGCTTTGGGTGTTCGAACTTGTAGATTTGAAGAAAAGGACGTTGTATGCTAAATAAGCATAAATATAGAGTGTAACCAGGACCGCTGCGTTTAAATAAGCTTAGTATGGCGTCGGTATTACTGCCCAAAACAGAAATAAAATGCGATTGCGCATTCTGTTTTATACCTATTCTGTGGACATATACAACACGAATAAAAACGTGAAGGAATTTTTTATTTGCCAGATACAACGTAAGATACCCATTAAAACCATTAATCATTACCCATTATAACAATTTAAAAATATCCCGCTATAAATTACGACGCAAATTAAAACGTGAATATATTTTGTTCTATTCATTCATAAAGTACATTAGCAAAGGTTGAAGCGAAGTTAATTAAAATGAATACGCAAAATTCGATGACTCCATAAAAAAAAAAGACAACCAGCTATCCCTGCGCAAACTTTGATGACGTCATCCTGAAAAAAATCTCAACGCCATCCTGTTTTTTTATTTTCTTAGCGCGATCGATCGAAAAACTATAAAAAGTTGGAACGGCAAATTCAACATGAACCCAAAATATGTCGTTTTATTCGCGTTTTTTGACCAAACTGACCACTGCGGTCATTTTAATTTTTTTAAAACCTTGACAGTGTTCACCGCCGTAACGCAAAGAATATTTGTAGCAAATTTCACGTTTTTATGTCCAGTATTTAGAAAGATTATGCGGTATGTACATACCCAGCCAGCCAGCCAGCCAGCCACATACATATTCCTTTTGAGATTTATATATATACAAGCCGGTATGTGCCCGGTCCTCCGAACCGGCTAAAAGTTATGTTTACATACACTCTAACTACTCAAGCAGTTATAATGAGACTGCCCGCATGACCTACGACATGAATTTAAACGTGAGGTAATGTCTAATTTGCGCGCTACAACATAAAATTACCCGTTAAAATCATTACCCATTACCCATTATAACAATTAAAAAATTGCCCGTTATAAATTACGACGCAAATTAAAACGTTAATATATTTTGTTCTATTCATTGATAAAGAACATTCGACAGTACTTTTATTTAAAAAGAAAATGATTGTTTGATATGTTTTTTTACGACACGACAAACATTAGGTCGCAGACCTATGTTGTGTTGTTTTTGTTATTTGCTATTTATTTATTATTGTTGCTTTGGAAGCAAATTTAGAATTAAATTTTCTATTCAACATGTAAAACAATAACAAATGAAACCCATATGAAATAATGTTTATAAAACGTATACGACACGAATTAAAACTTTAAAAAGTTAGTTCCGGCAATTTGAACATTGCCCGGCAAATTAAACATTGCCCGGTTATATAAACATTGCCCGGTAATTTAAACATTGCCCGGTAATTTAAACATTGCCCGGTAATTTAAACATTGCCCGGTATTATAAACATTGCCCGGTAATTTAAACATTGCCCGGTAATTTAAACAATGGCCGTTACCAAGGCGATAAGCCTAAAGGTGCCCAGTTCTCGGAACTGGATAAAATAACCCATGGAGTTATAAACAATAGTCTTCCATTTAAATATTGCATTCTACACATTACGACGAAAATTAAAACAACTTCTTAAACGCATAAATACGCAAAATTTGATGACGCCATATAATTATAAGCTTAAATATAGAGTGTAACCAGGACCACTGCGTTTAAATATGCTTAATAAGGCGTCGGTATTACTTCCCGAAACAGAAAAAAAAATACTATATCTATTTGCTTTGTCCTATGTTTGTAAAGTTTTAAATTATTAATTAGCTTTAAGTCATGTATTCACAGTGTAAAGTATTAAAGTAGTGATAGATTAAGAAAATCAACTACATTATTGGTAGTGTAAAGAATTTATGTTGTTTACGGCACGTAGACAATTTAAACATGAAGAAAATTTGTTCCCGTCATTGAGTTGAGATAAAAATCCATGCACATATTTTGATGACGTCAATTTAAACATGAATGAAAAATGTCCCTTCATTGCTATAAAATCCATGCGCAAAGATTGATGACGTCATAAAAATAATCTCAGCGCATACTTTTTTTTCTAACCTTGTGACGAAAAACTATAAAAAGTTGTACTGGCAAAGACAATGTGAATCAAAAGTTGTGTTTTATTCGCGTTTTTTTACCAAACTGACCACTGCGGTCATTTTAATTTTTTTTAAACCTTGACAGTGTTCACCGCCGTAACGCAAAGAATATTTGTAGCAAATTTCACGTTTTTATGTCCAGTATTTAAAAAGATTATGCGGTATGTACATACCCAGCCAGACAGCCAGCCAGCCAGCCACATACATATTCCTTTTGAGATTTATATATATACAAGCCGATATGTGCCCGATTCTTCGAACGGGCTTTTTTTTTAGAATATGCTTGACACATTATAGTTTTTTAGTTTTGTTTTTGCAACATACATAAAGTAGTATGTTTTTTTTTTGTGGTCAGTATTTTTTTAATTTATTTTTGTTTTGCACACTTTATTATACACCAATTCAATATACAACTAAAAAGGAAAAACAAATAATTATTTTTTTTTCTTGCTCAAAGTATGACCACTATGATCGAATTTTGTGAGATAATTGGGTAATTAAACTCTTTCTGTAAAACAGAACTCACATGTCTTTTAAAAAGTACTGTTAATTCGAAAATGATTGTTTGATATATTTTTTTGCTACAACATTAGTCGTAGATCAATATTTATTTATTTTTGCTTTTTTTTTGTTTTTGTTGGTGTTATTTGCTATTTATTTATTGTTGCTTTGGAAGCAAACTTAGAATTAAATTTTAAATTCAACAGGAAAAACAATAACAACTGAAACCGATATGAATCATAGTTTATACAACGTATACGACATGAATTAAAACTTTTAAAAGTTGGTCCGGCAATTTTAAACATTGCCCGGCAATATAAAAATTTCCCGCTACATAGTTTATAAGACAATACGATACAAATTAAAACTTTAAAACGTTGAGCTCGGCAATTTAAACATTGCCTGGCAATTGAAAAATTTCCCGCTACAAAGTTTATAAGACGTATACACAGAATAGGTATAGAACAGAATGCACAATCCCTATATACGCAGTCACTAAAAGTTACCATTTTCCGCAATGCAGCGGTCGCTAGAGACGCTACTATAGTAAAATGTGAAAGGATATCTACGTCTGCCATAAATATATACAATATATATAGGGCCTACATTATCTTTCATTATAGGCTTACTTTTATATAAATTTGACTTAATTACCCATTTTGTTTTGAACATTATATGATTAGGCCAATATGATGTAAAAATATTTATTACCCGGTACTGATTTGAAAAAAAAATGGCTTAGACGTAGCTCGGTACCGGTAACTAAATTGCTACGGCTACCGGTACATAAATATATATACTTTTTAAACCAAAATAAACTTTTAAAATTATGAAGGGAAATAGGCATATAATTCATAATGAGTTAATATGAGGTTGTTTATGCTGTTGTTTATCCTTTATGGAGTCAGGAAAGCCATGCAGTTTGACATGCTCTTTTTTACGATAATCAGTCGTTTTCGCATCATTGTTGTAGTTTATTACACAACCGTTTATGCACATTTTTCCTGAAATAT
Source organism: Anisus vortex (assembly GCA_949126835.1). Lineage (NCBI taxonomy): Eukaryota > Metazoa > Mollusca > Gastropoda > Planorbidae > Anisus > Anisus vortex. The sequence continues at coordinate 8,357,800 of OX421497.1, forward strand.
TAGCTTTGGGTGTTCGAACTTGTAGATTTGAAGAAAAGGACGTTGTAGGCTAAATAAGCATAAATATAGAGTGTAACCAGGACCGCTGCGTTTAAATAAGCTTAGTATGGCGTCGGTATTACTGCCCAAAACAGAAATAAAATGCGATTGCGCATTCTGTTTTATACCTATTCTGTGGACACATACAACATGAATAAAAACGTGAAGGAATTTTGTATTTGCCAGAAACAACGTAAGATACCCATTAAAACCATTAATCATTACCCATTATAACAATTTAAAAATATCCCGCTATAAATTACGACGCAAATTAAAACGTGAATATATTTTGTTCTATTCATTCGTAAAGTACATTAGCAAACGTTGAAGCGAAGTTAATTAAAATGAATACGCAAAATTCGATGACGCCATAAAAAAAAAAGACAACCAGCTATCCCTGCGCAAACTTTGATGACGTCATATAAAAATAATCTCTACGCGTCCTTTTGTCTTATTTTTTTAGCGCGATTGATCGAAAAACTATAAAAAGTTGGAACGGCAAATTCAACATGAACCCAAAATATGTCGTTTTATTCGCGTTTTTTGACCAAACTGACCACTGCGGTCATTTTAATTTTTTTAAAACCTTGACAGTGTTCACCGCCGTAACGCAAAGAATATTTGTAGCAAATTTCACGTTTTTATGTCCAGTATTTAAAAAGATTATGCGGTATGTACATAGCCAGCCACATACATACATACATATTCCTTTTGAGATTTATATATATACTAGCTGATGTGCCCGATTCTTCGAACGGGCTTGTATAGACTATGTTTGACACACTATAGTTTGTTTATTCTTTTTTTGTAGATTTTTTTTGCAACATTCATAAAATTGTTGTTATTTTGTTGTGGTCAGTATTTATTTTTGTATTGTTGTTTTGCAGAGATTAATATACACCCATTCAATATACAACTAAAAAGGAAAAACCAATATTCAATTTTTTTAAATTCTTGGTCAAAGTATGCCCCCTTGCGATCTAATGGTGTTAAGTTTATTGGGTAGTTAAACTTTGTTTCTGTAAAACAGAATTGACATGTCATTTCGACAGTACTTTTAATTTTTAAATTATTGTTTGCTATATTTTTTAAAGACAACATTAAGTCGTAGACCTATGTTATTGTTGTTTTGTTTGTTTGTTGTTTTTTTTATTGTTGTTGTTATTTGCTATTTATTCATTTATTGTTGCTTTGGAAGGAACTTAGAATTACATTTTAAATTCAACATGAAAAACAATAACAAATGAAACCCATAAGAAACAAAGAAGAAACTTTTTTTTTATGTTTGTTAAATTATGTCCAATGATCGCATAATGATATTTTATTGGAAAATAAAATTATTTCTGTCTTACGAATTTGACAATAATTTTTAAAAATCAATACTTTGCAATAGGCCTTATGCTCATTGTAACACATCTTTATATACAACATTCCTTGTTTTTGACATTGGTGCAAATATGAATAGTTGATTAGGAGAGCCAACTCTTGAGCAGGCAACATATAATTGCCCATGGGAGAAACATGGATATTCCAAATTAATTCCAGTGCACTTGATTGATTGACCCTGTGACTTGTTAATTGTAATGGAAAATGCCAACCTGACGGGAAACTGCAGACGCTTGAAAGAGAAGGGCATGTCTGTTGGAATAATTGGGATTCTTGGAATAAACACATCTTCTCCTTTTCCTTTCCCAGTCAACACTGTCGCTTCTATCACATTAGGGAATAAACTTTTGATGCATAAGCGTGTTCCATTACAAAGTATTGGCGGGTTAATGTTGCGGAGTAGAATTATGGGTGAGCCAATTTTTAGTTGAAGTTTATGCGGTGGCATCCCGGGTGTGTCCAGAGAATTTAAAAATTCCGTAGGGTAGTTAACGGTTTCATTGACATCCGTGACGGAATCAAATGATGCGTATTCAGTACATGTTCCGGGTATCATGTCCTGAATCAGGCCATTCAACTCACTGACAGATGTGTTCTTAGAAGCAAGAATTGCTCGGTCACACAGCCATTCCTTGTTAAGGTAATTTTCCGAAAGGTTCGGATACACTTGGTGGATAAGATCTTGTAGGGATGTCACTCTTTTGCAGAAGTCATCAAGAAAGGTAATGTCCCCTGATTTCATCTGCGTGGGGTAAGTCCCTTCACCAATGTGTAAAAGATTTTCAGCAAAAATGTTTGCACCTGCTTCTTTTTGTTGCTGCACTCTCATATTTGTTCTTAATTTTATTGTTTTAACATTTCGCCAAAGAAAAGAAGATTTAAGGCAAGCATTGATTTCATCCGCTGGTGTTGACCTTGGTATGACAGGAAGAGTTTGACGAAAATCGCCAGCTAACACCACCAGAGCACCTCCCATGAGTTGACTATTGTCTCTTAAATCCTGCAATGTTAAGTCAAGAGCTTCAAGTGACTTTTTGTGCGCCATTGTACATTCATCCCATACAATGATTTTGCAGGTTTTTAGAACCTTTGCTTGGCCAGAGGCTTTGCTAATGTTGCATGTTGGATGTTGCTCATTGGCAATATTTAGAGGTAACCGTAGAGCCGAGTGCGCCGTTCTTCCTCCATCTAATAACGTCGAAGCAATTCCAGATGATGCTATTGCGATTGCTAAATCACGTTTCATTCTTATTTCTGCAAGGATTATGTTTATTAAGAAGGTTTTTCCTGTTCCTCCAGGAGCATCGAGAAAAAATATTCCTCCTTTTTCTTCAGAGACATGATTCATAATAACCTCATATGCTTCAGTTTGATCGCTGTTTAACAGAACTTTGTTGGATTCTACATATTTGTGTAGTTCTTCAATGTTATAGTTTTTTTCTCTTATCAGGTCTTTGTCTAGAATATCCCGCTCATTTCTTTTAGGAGGCTGTAATCCTAAGTCTGGTAGTGTTTTGTTGTTTATTGATAAACATTTATCCTCCAACAGAATTAGGGCTAAGTTGAAAATATCTGAAGAACAATTTGAACGAAGTGTTGAACTTGCTCTAATTGAGTTATCACGTGGTAAATCTTCGCTCATGGACTCTCTATACTTCTCCCACAAACCGTTTGGATTGGATGGGTTGCATATAGTAAGAATAATGCAAAAAAGATTTCTTATCTGCTCCGGAGAAGATCTTAAAACAGCCTCTGATAAAGTGTGGTCCCAATGTCTATCATCTTCAAGTAATCCACGCCTTTGGCAAGCTTCTCTGAAAGTCTGGCAAACTTCACCGTTTACAGTTTTTAGATATTCAAAAGAAGTAGGTCCTCGAACTGCATGAAGAAGATGTCTGAGAAAATAGCACTCTGCGTTGTTTGGGTTGACTGTATAGACACGACCCAATGCTTCACTTGCTACGGCATCTTCACCTGCAACTGGTACACCTTGTTTTCTTTTGCAAAACACCTTTTTGGACTTATTCCAAGTGTAAAAGCGAGGTACTTCTGGATATAGCAGTGTCCTGGCAAAAGCGTCACTTTGGCATAATTGAAAAAAAGCTGTCAGAGTTGTATTTGGTGGTCTTTCTGCAAGGGCTTGCGCGTTTTCACGTGTGAAGTAAACTCTCTGCCCGTTCTCTAAGTGAACATTGAGATGAACTACTGTCGGGTGGCGTTCGTGAATTGGGAAACTCATAATGCGCCAAACCGCTTCGTTGCTACTGATGTATCTCCCTATCATGTACCGAGACACTTCATCAAGAGCGTTGTCATCTGTCACTCCAAAGACAGCCATGTCACTTCCTTTGTTGACATATTTGCAGATGTATTTGATAGATTTCACAGAGCTACAGTACTCGACATTTATGTGTGCGAGAAACATTTTGGAAAGAATTGGAGAATAAGGAACAACCCACTTGTTGTCCACTTCGACTTCCGTGTTGCCTTTAATTTTAATTGTTGACGTGAAACCACCGTCTTGTGGGGCGCGTCTTCTGTAAACTGGATAGCCATCTTCACCAGTCTGTGTATCTTTAATTAATTTCCTAGGATATTTTTTGCTGCATTTTCCGTCTTTCATACAGGGTGCGTTGGTATTGAGATGTCCGCATGGTCCATGAATCATATTTTTCTTCACTACTGCAAACAGATTAGGGTCCGTCTCTGGATCTGGAAACTCTGCAGATATGATTTGATCAATATTGACTGGGTGTAGTTTTTCCTTCAACCAAATTAAATTGTGGGAGTGTGGAAGTCCTCTTTTCTGCCATTCAATGGAGTACATCCAGCATCGGGTTTCTCCAAAAATATTATATTTAGTTAAAATATCAATGAGTTTGATCTGTTTTTGTCTAAACACTCTTGCTATTATGTCTTGACGATCACTTGACGTCTGGCCAAATGAAAGTGATTCTTTGATTTCACCCCAGTCAGGATTGCACGTAAATGTGATAAATAGGTCTGGGCGTCCATAGGATCGAACATAAGACAGTGCATCTTGTGCATATTCCTGCATTTGTCTAGGGCTTCCGGTGAAAGTTGCTGGGAGAATCACAACTTTCCCAATATTTTGAATGTCCCCATCGTTCACCAAAGCATCCTTGAGGTGTATATAGTCTTCCACGCGCAGCTTTTTTTGATTTAGACGTATGTACAGGAGTCGCTCACTCTCAATTTTTGCATACATGTCCACAACGTATTGATGGTATAGTTGTCGACATTGTAAAATATGATTTGTGGATCCATTTCTGATCATCAACCTGTATGCATAAAAGTCTAATGCTGAAACTTTTTTAACAGTTGGTGCACCTGTTACAGGATCAACCTGCTTCAGGTTGAAGTGGTATCCATCCTCGCCTTCACAAAATATGAGCGGGTATTGAAGAGCATCGTACGATCGATGTGTTTCTGAAATGCGTTGTAGTGAATTACTTCGCCTCTGAATTATGATGTCACGTTGATTGAAATCGTGGTCTGACATAATGATGGCGACTTCATTTACTTGAGGAGCATTAAAGCGACGTTCGTGTTCACCGGGCTCTCTTTTGTCTGCACGGATAACAACCTTGTATTCATCATTGGGCATGTTTTCTAGTGAAGTTTTGAAAGTATTAATGAGATGGTTGTTTTCATGAAGCATCCTTTGTAAGCTTAAAACAATATTGCGTCTCACCCCGGGGATACAATCGCATCGATGATCTACTTCAATCTGCTCATTTCCCATAAAGTAGACTTGTAGAAATTGTGGGTTTTGATCAGGAAGCGGGAGAAGAGATCCGATCCGGTGGTATACCTGTCCTTGTACTTTAAAAGTTGTTGCAAAACCGTTAAGATCCACTATTGAGGTAGCACCAAAAGACGTCATCTGAAAACATGAATTGTATCTTCTCAGATTACGCAGGAAATGTTTTGACTCTGAAGTCGTCCCAGACATTAATAACTGTAGATCATTGGGCGGTGTATTCAGGGGAGTAAGTTTAACTTTTCCACTCCTGCAGCACATTCCTGGTGGTTCTGTTTTAAATTTCTTTGCTTGACAATATTTACATATGTAGATCATTTCTCCAATATCAACATAAGGGTGTTGAGCGTAATCATGTTGGGGGTCATATTGGAATCCAGCTAAATTCAAATGTGAACTTCGTGACACCCTTGCCGTGTTTGCACTTTCCCGCTTTTTTTCAAGACGTTTCTGTCGCTCCTCTAAAGCCTCGGTATCTCTTGATGTGGTTGCTATTTCTCTCATTTTTTCAAGACGTTTCTGTCGCTCCTCCGAAGTCTCGGTATCTCTTGATGTGGTTGCTATTTCTCTCATTTTTTCAAGACGTTTCTGTCGCTCCTCCGAAGTCTCGGCATCTCTTGATGTGGTTGCTATTTCTCTCATTTTTTCAAGACGTTTCTGTCGCTCCTCCGAAGTCTCGGTAGCCCTTGATGTGGTTGCTATTTCTCTCATTTTTTCAAGACGTTTCTGTCGCTCCTCCGAAGTCTCGGTAGCCCTTGATGTGGTTGCTATTTCTCTCATTTTTTCAAGACGTTTCTGTCGCTCCTCCGAAGTCTCGGTAGCCCTTGATGTGGTTGCTATTTCTCTCATTTTTTCAAGACGTTTCTGTCGCTCCTCCGAAGTCTCGGTAGCCCTTGATGTGGTTGCTATTTCTCTCATTTTTTCAAGACGTTTCTGTCGCTCCTCCGAAGTCTCGGTAGCCCTTGATGTGGTTTCTCCTTCCCGCTTTTTTTCAAGACGTTTCTGTCGCTCCTCCGAAGTCTCTGTAGCTCTTGATGTGTTTGCTTTTTCTCTCATTTTTTCAAGACGTTTTTGTCGCTCCTCCGAAGTCTCTGTAGCTCTTGATGTGGTTTCTCCTTCCCGCTTTTTTTCAAGACGTTTCTGTCGCTCCTCCGAAGTCTCTGTAGCTCTTGATGTGTTTGCTTTTTCTCGCATTGTTTCAAGTCGTGTTCGACGCTCCTCTGATGTCTCTATGGCTCTTATTGTCTTGGCCCTTTCCCTTTCTTTGTCATGTCTAGCATCACTTTGTTCAACAGTTTCATCTTTTCGCAAACGTTTGGCTTTTATTGACTTTGGATTCTTTTGTCCAATTAGTTTTCTTTTCTTTGGAGGCATTTAAAGTATTGGCTTGGAAAGTTTATTAATATTTTTATATTCAACAATAATGTAGATCTCTTGTATTGACTTGGACAGTTTTTCAATATATTTATATTCAACAATAATGTAGATCTCTTGTTCACAATATTGTTACTACCTTGATTTGTAAATGATCACATAAATACTATTTTTAACAATAACAAATGTTGCCCTTCTTGTTATTTTGAAAGAGAAATGGGCTTACATCTATATACAATCATGTATCATATATCAATATCATACATATCATAAACAAATAAATGCAGCATACAATAAATAGTTACTATTTTTAACAATAACAAATGTTGCCCTTCTTGTTAGTTTTTAGTTTGAAAGAGAAATGGGCTTACATCTATATACAATCATGTAAGATATATCATCATCATACATATCATAAACACATAAACGCAGCATACAATAAATATGGGTATATAGACTATATGTACAACAGACAATAGTTAAAATATGCTTGAATAACTTCTTAACATTAGTATGAAAAATGACATTTAGGCCTATGTTTAGCGGTTAACCAAAACATGTGCTCCCTCTGCTTTCAATAAGCTTTCAATAAGCACGTCGCGGTGCGATGATTTAAAAATGCGCACCAAAAGCTACTCACGTATTTCCGGTAATATAAACATGAATGAATTTTTTCCCTTCAGTCACAAAGTTAGAGCGCAAAGATTGATGACGTCATAAAAATAATCTCAGCGCATCCTTTTTTTTTCTAACTTTGTGACGAAAAACTATAAAAAGTTGTACTGGCAAAGACAATGTGAATCAAAAGTTGTGTTTTTTTCGCGTTTTTTGACCAAACTGACCACTGCGGTCATTTTAATTTTTTTAAAACCTTGACAGTGTTCACCGCCGTAACGCAAAGAATATTTGTAGCAAATTTCACGTTTTTATGTCCAGTATTTAAAAAGATTATGCGGTATGTACATACCCACATATATACATACATACATACATACATATTCCTTTTGAGATTTATATATATATATATGATATATGATATGATATGAATATGATATATGATATGATATGATATGATATGATATGATATGATATGATATGATATGATATGATATGATATGATATGATATGATATGATATGATATGATATGATATGATATGATATGATATGATATGATATGATATGATATGATATGATATGATATGATATGATATGATATGATATGATATGATATGATATGATATGATATGATATGATATGATATGATATGATATGATATGATATGATATGATATGATATGATATGATATGATATGATATGATATGATATGATATGATATGATATGATATGATATGATATGATATGATATGATATGATATGATATGATATGATATGATATGATATGATATGATATGATATGATATGATATGATATGATATGATATGATATGATATGATATGATATGATATGATATGATATGATATGATATGATATGATATGATATGATATGATATGATATGATATGATATGATATGATATGATATGATATGATATGATATGATATGATATGATATGATATGATATGATATGATATGATATGATATGATATGATATGATATGATATGATATGATATGATATGATATGATATGATATGATATGATATGATATGATATGATATGATATGATATGATATGATATGATATGATATGATATGATATGATATGATATGATATGATATGATATGATATGATATGATATGATATGATATGATATGATATGATATGATATGATATGATATGATATGATATGATATGATATGATATGATATGATATGATATGATATGATATGATATGATATGATATGATATGATATGATATGATATGATATGATATGATATGATATGATATGATATGATATGATATGATATGATATGATATGATATGATATGATATGATATGATATGATATGATATGATATGATATGATATGATATGATATGATATGATATGATATGATATGATATGATATGATATGATATGATATGATATGATATGATATGATATGATATGATATGATATGATATGATATGATATGATATGATATGATATGATATGATATGATATGATATGATATGATATGATATGATATGATATGATATGATATGATATGATATGATATGATATGATATGATATGATATGATATGATATGATATGATATGATATGATATGATATGATATGATATGATATGATATGATATGATATGATATGATATGATATGATATGATATGATATGATATGATATGATATGATATGATATGATATGATATGATATGATATATATATGATATGATATATATATGATATGATATATGATATGATATGATGTGCATACATGCTAGCGATATGAAAGGGGTAGACTTAAGTAGTAATCATACCTAGTAGGTAGTTAATGTAATGCTTAAATATGTACATAATAATTTTCCAGTTATATGATATGTATATAACTTTCAACTATATTATATAATTTTTAATTTTATTGATATAGAATCTAACTCATAAGCTTTTAATTTAAAAATAAATAAATTAGAAAACATGTAGAAATATTAACGCAAATAAAAACTGGTTAATTATCTCCCTTTAATTAAATGAACGTTTCCAAATTTGATTCTATAGTGATGCCAGACAAGTTATGTTTTGTATTATACATAATATTATTTATTCATTTATATTTCCTTATTTAAAGCTAGCATCGTGGTATTTATTTCATCTGCATAGTAATAAAAGTTGTACAATTAATTTACGTGAAACAGTTGTAAATAAACTTTTCCTGCATAATTGTTTAAGTCAATTTAAGTATTTTTTAAACATTTATAATTACAATAACAACAGTTACCGGTACATAATATATTGCTAGTATAGAAGGCTCTTATATTTATTACAATAATAAAACAAATCTTTTAGAATTTATTAGGCAATATTTATGCTTAATCAAACGATTTTAAATGTAATTAATCTGTATTAATTGATGAGCGCCTTGTCATGGAGTGCTCTTCTATAACAGTTGTAAGTTGAACCAAAAGCTGAAAGTAGATTGAATGTCCAGCAGTTGTGAATCTCCTCCTTGGAGGTATCTCGCGAGCCACCGAAAATCACTCTGCGTGCCAACTTTGCCACCCTTTCTCTAGAGTTTCTAGGCTTAGAGATTTAACTATTGGTGTTATTTTAGCCAGGTGAGAATATTCGCTAGTAATGAACCGTGCAGCTATTTTCTGAATTTGTTCTAATTGTTTTAAAATAATGTATGTGCATCCTTGAAATCAGCAGTATCAATCAATTTTGCAGAATTTTCCGACACTAATAGTTGCTCGGAAAAGAATCGTCAATTGTGAAATAAAAACTGCAGTAATACCCCGAGGTACTAGACACAGTGTGTGTAGCCTACCCCGAGGTACTAGACACAGTGTGTGTAGCCTACCCCGAGGTACTAGACACAGTGTGTGTAGTCTACCCCGAGGCACTAGACACAGTGTGTGTAGTCTACCCCGAGGTACTAGACACAGCGTGTGTAGCCTACCCCGAGGCACACTGTACTTTTGTAAGACTTGATTACACACGAATGTTTAGTTCTTCTGTTAATCTAGAACTTTTACTTATATCGGGACCTTTTTCTTTAAAGTTCGCTCCCCCAGCACCAAAACCTAGCTACGCCACTTCATGCCTGCACCAGTTAATGTCGAGACTCGGGAACAAATCCTACCCTTCAGCGAGATTCGAACGCAGGGCTTTCGGCAGCCAGATGAATGCTCTACCGCTCGTCCAGCGGGCAATTCTCGTCTTGGCCAGCTAAAGCACCAGCGAAACGACAACAATTTGAAGTTGCCTGGCGTTCCTTCACTTACATCCATACATTCATCCACGGATCTATCCATCTATACATATTTCTACCTGTCTCCCTATATTCTTTTTTATGCTGTTATGCTTTCTTCATTTCACTCAATGTATCGAATCCTTGTGCAGGCTAGGATTTTTTCCCGGGTCTGGAGGGTGTCCCTGAGTCTACCCAGCTCAGATGGGTACCTGACCTTAGTTGGGGTAAAGTAAAGGCGGCTGCGCATAAAGCTGGCCACACAATCACCTAGTATGCCGTGGCCACAAAAACTGGTGAACGCTGCTTCATCGGACATATGGATCAATTCGGTCCGACGGGATACTTTACTTACTACTTACTATGTTTATTTGTGAGTGTCTGTCAGTTTGTTTTCCCATCTCTATCTCTCATTCTCTCTCTTTCTCTCTCTCTTTCTCTCTCTCTCTTTCTCTCTCTCTCTTTCTCTCTCTCTATCCATATTTTTATGATTACCAAGTGACGCGTTGAATAGTTTAAAAGGGGAAATAAAAATCATTCACAACATTTCTGACAGCCATTTATGAACAAATTATCTTTTTATTTTGACTGACAGCAGGAATAGAATAAAACGAGTCATTTTGATAAATTTCAGTTCCAGTCATTGCATAAAGTCTGCCCTCTTTGTCGGACGGCGGAATTATTCTAACAAATTATACCATTGGCAATTTAAAAAAAAAATGATGTTAATGTGTTAAATTCCATTTTGTTTCTTTGTGGCTGCAGTGGCTGCCAGAAAAATTATCGGAAGGCTAGTTGACCCACTTTCCGTCATCATACTGAAATGAAACTTGGCAGATAGACTTGTTGCGATTGACAACACATTCTTTGAAATATATCATTATTATATTTTTATATGCAAGACTGGATTCAGACGACAGGTGAGCATAGGGCCCAATAACCTTCTTTATAGAAGCAGCGTCTGTAATATATAAGATAAAAACACAAACTACCAAGCCGAACGCTCGTTTCCGCAATGAAACCCCGGTGGCATGACGGGGGATAGTCACATATATATCAGCTGTAGACAACAACAAGAAAACAAACAAGAAAATTCCCAACAACAAAGAGAGTATTACAAAAACAACTTAAAACAAGACAATCACCAACACGATCTGTTGTTGTACTGGCCACTTAATCTTCTTGTATCTGCGGGGTGCCAACAACTTTGAGACTATTTCTTTTTTTAACTTCGACTTTTGCGGATTATGAAAAAAAATACAGCAGAACAAAAAACACACAGATAAACAACATAAAAACTGGACGGCCGGCTTGGGGAGGAATGGAGGGGGGGGGTAATCGTAGTGTGTGCTTTTAAAACAACAACAGCTCAGCAGTGACTTATGAATCCCGTAGGTCAGTTATACTGATTGTCGCGAGCCGTCTGCTTTAAGTGCATACTTAGGTCAGTGCAAATGCCAAGCGATCTGGTTTAAAGTGACACCAAATTTTGGGTCATTTAGAGTAACAATGTAAGTCCTCGGTTGAAATTGTAGTGGGTCAATAGTTCAAAGGTCATAAGCATTTACTAACACTATCCAGATCATCGATAGATGATATTGCACGTCTTTTTTCTCACTCACTTTCTTTCTCCTCTCTCTCTCTTGATCCACAAAGGGTTAAGGAAGATTAGTAGGATTAGTACGTTATTACAAATAATATTATAACAAATCCTTAACTGATAAATAAATAATATTATAACACATCCTTAACTGATAAATAAATACTATTTAAACAAATCCTTAACTGATAAATAAATAATATTATAACACATCCTTAATTAACTGATAAATAAATACTATTTAAACAAATCCTTAACTGATAAATAAATAATATTATAACACATCCTTAACTGATCAGTAAATAATATCAAAACAGCCCCATAATTGCCTTAGCAATAATACTATAAAACCCTATATTGAATCATGCCTGATAGCTGCCTTATAAATAATATTATAGCAGCCCCACAATTCTACACTAAAAAATAGCCCTGCCAGTTCTTTTCTCTGTTGCGCTTTGCATACTAAACGTATGGAAACACTACACAAAATTTGTGTATTGATGTATCCTTCGCCCGTAATGATGCGTCAAAGTGTTTTGTTTGATATGTAACTTAACTCCTTGTGTGCCACTTGAGTATACATGCTTGTTAATGTTATCATGGAGTCATGAATAAAACATGATATTTAGTCATCGTAACCTTAAAGCCTAGGTTACAGTCAGATGTATGTCTAACTGTCTGTCTGTCTGTCTGTATATCTGTCTATCTCTCTATCTATCTGTTTATCGATCTATTTGTCTTTTTATCTATCTATCTATCTATCTATCTATCTATCTATCTATCTATCTATCTATCATTCTATTTATCTATCTATCTATCTATCTATCTATATTTCTATCTATCTATCTATCTATCTATCTATCTATCTATCTATCATTCTATTTATCTATCTATCTATCTATATATCTATATATCTATTTATATGTCTATCTATCTATCTATATGTCTATCTATGTGTATGTCTCTCTATCTATCTAACTATCTATGTATCTATCTATCTATCAGTATGTCTATCTATCTCTCTCTCTCTCTCTCTATCTATCTATCTATCTATCTATATATATATATATATATATATCATTCTATCTATCTATCTATCTCTCTATCTAGCTATCTATAATTCTATCTTTCTATCTATCTATCTGTCTCTCTGTCTGTCTGTCTGTCTCTGTCTGTCTATCTATTATCTGTCCGTGTGGGCTATACCTAACTTATTTTCTGTCTCTGTGTGTAGCCGCCCACCCGTCCATTCAGTACACACACACACTTACACAGACACCACTTGACACAGACACCCCTTGACACAGACACCCCTTGACACAGACGCCCCTTGACACAGACACCACTTGACACAGACGCCACTTGACACAGACACCACTTGACACAGACACCACTTGACACAGCCCCAATTATCATAATGCATTATCATATTGCGACCCAGCGATCTAAACGTGCCACGATGACCCATTTAGAAAACACATGCACGCGCCATGTATATGGAACACGGTGGTCGGGCGACAGCGCGTTCTACTGGCGGACCAAAGGTCCTGGGTTCCGGTTCGAACCCCGGGGGGAGGCTAAGGTTTTGTCCCTCGGGTGAGGAGGGTTTTTCCCGAGTCGACTCAGCTTTGATGGGTTCCTGACATAAAGTAAAGGCGGCTGTGCATTGTGCTTGCCACACAATCACCTAGTATGCCGTGGCCACAGAAACTGGTGAGCGCTCCTTCATTGGCCCTAAGATCAGTTTGGTCCGAAGGGTTACGTTACTTTGTTTTTTTACACACATCATACACGTTCAGTATGTACACATTCACATAGTGAACGTATTACTCTATTAAATCTTTCATTTATAATATCTAGAAAAGAGGTCGGCAACCCCCGGCACGCTTGCCAGACTTGGTACGCCGGGCGATTTACAATGGCACGCGGAGGACCCCTTAAAAGCCAATTCAAATCTCTGCTACAAAAAAAAATAGGTGCTAGATCTGGATGACATTTAGGATGTTGGCATGCTGAATGAATTAGAAATCCTTCTTTGGTGCACACTATTACCAAAAGATTGCCGAACCATGCTCTAGAATATCAGCTTAATTTTAAAAAGAGAAGAAAAAAATATCATGTGTACTATATTTTTTTTTCTCTTATCAGTAGCCTTATCAATATGAAAGTACCATATCCCGATTCGCCCCTCCCGTTTGTTTGAGTAAGTCCCTATTTGTATTAGACGTGCACCGATAAGCGCATTGGTCAATTACCCACAATTCCACCGAGCGGTCTGAAATTTCGGCTTCCAGCCAATGGGCATTGAGCTTTTCTTTTTGTCTCGTGTATGTGCGTGTGTGTGTGCGTGCTCACTTAGCGCAGTCGTTTGATGGGTTGTGACATGCGCGTTAAGACTTTCTGAACTCTTCACTACACAAAGGTCAGAATTATACTTTTTCGATACTAGACATTCATTACATTGTATTGATTTAGTTTTTTTCCCCATTGGCGACATTAAATGGCCGATACATATCACGTGAATTTTTATCTTCATGGAATATGCGACGTAGCAAGTGTAGGAAATCTTTGTTTTATATTACATTTTATAATGTTAACCCTTCCCGTACCGACCTACTTCTATCTATGCTGCCTTCAGTTCCGCTATATACGCGCCCGGGACTGTAAGGGTTAATATTGTAATATTGTGGGTTGCCACTCCCGAGTAGGTCTACGCAGCCATTCTCGGCGGTGCAGCTGGTCACCTCAACCATGAAGCTACACCATCGCCTTTCGAGACGGACGGATGCCGACGACTGTGAGACCAGTCTTCATATACATTGCCAGAACTAAACAGAACATATCTATATGTATCTATCTATATATCCATTTATCGATATCTATATCCATCCATTTATTTAAAGCTATGTCTATCTATATATCTGTCTTTCTATCTATGTATCCATCTATCAATCAATCTATATTATCTTCTGCATTCATCCATCAATCTATCTAAATCTATTTATATCTCTATCTATCTATCTATCTATCTATCTATCTATCTATCTATCTATCTATCTATCTATCTATCTATCTATCTATCTATCTATCAATCTATCTATCTATCTATCTCTATCTATCTATCTATCTATCTATCTATGTATCCATCTATCAATCAATCTATATTATCTTCTCCATTCATCCATCAATCTATCTAAATCTATTTATATCTCTATCTCTCTCTCTCTCTCTCTCTCTCTCTATATATATATATATATATATAACTATCTATCTATCTATCTATCTATCTATCCACCCAGCTTTCTATCTATCTATCTATCTATCTATCTATCTATATTTATCTATCTCTCTCTATATAATTATTACATATACATAGTGCGAGAGAAAAGAGAGAAAGAGGTCACGAAGTATTCTGTTTGGTTGTGTGATGTTTGTTCATGGGTGTTCTGTGTGTGCATGTTTGAATGTGTGTGTGTGTGTGTGTTTGTGTTTAAAACTGTTTCTATGTGCAAGTGTGTGGCAGCGTTTGTGTGTGTGCGCGATCTTTTATGCAAAAAGACGCGCCTTCTCTACAGAAGATTACTGCGTCCTACGCTTATCAGTGGTGTTTGTGTTTGTCTTGCATATTGAGCGTGGCTTTTAAATTTGTATACCTCTTTCACCGAGATAAATACCTTTAAGCTTTTTCTTTAAAAGCCCTTTAAAAACACATAAACAACACACACCCGTCTCATGGACCCCGACCTACAAGGGGATTAGTGGGCCAGCACAAAACGCATCAACGCGTGACTCACCCATCTCTTGTGTCGTTTTTTTTTTTTGGGGGGGGGGGGTGGGGGTGGGGGGGGGGTGTTCGGTCTCAAAGAGTTTGTGCATAAAGAACCTTAAACTCACAACCCAAGTCTCTGCCCATAGACCACCGCCTTCCACTTTAGGACCACGATAACTTTAAAAGCTAAATGTATAATTTTTAAAAAGTGTGTTTTTAAAACGTTTCAGCTATCATTTGACGATCAGAAATTTCAGTTTTGAACAATTTTTTTTGTGTTGAGGTATTAAAAAAAGGATTACGTGCTGGCTCATCTTTCTTATCTCCCTCTTCCATCTACCCCCCCCCCCCCCGCCTCCCCCATCTCCCTACCTAGATGGAGCCTCACCTAGACCAAATCCTAGCCAATCTTAGTCGATCGAATAGATTTAAAAATAAATACAAACCTTTTTTTCATCCTTTTAGAAAGAAAAGAAAAAAAACAAACAAACAAGCCAATGAAAGGGAGAGTTGATTAATTTTTCAGAAGCAACGGTCGATTCGATTGATTGATCCCATTCAACTCTGTTTTCTGAAGGAAGCCCCATTTAGCGCCCACCGCCCCCCTTTCCCCCTGCACATCCTCTTTGTGTTATTTCAGTAACTTCACTGTGCAACTTATAGTTTTTGTTTTTTTACCTTCGGTGTTTCGTTTTTTATTCTACAGATAAGGGTGTGATTGGTTCGAGAAGGGCATTATATCTACTCTCGATTTTCGGCTCGTTACACTCCGTCAGTAATTGGACAGTACATGTCTTGTTATTTCTTTTTTATATATTTCTTTTGGGGGAAGGAGGGGGGGGGGGGGTGATTCTTCCTATATTTTCTAGTCATCATTTCTACATATAGAAACAAATTTGCGACAAACCAAGACTGGTGAGACTTTTGTTCTCTCTTTCTCTCTATTTTTACTTCTCTTTCTTTGTGTCTCTTTTTCTCTCTCTGAATTGCTCGTTCTCTCTCTCTCTCTCTCTCTCATTCCTTTCTGTCTCTTTTTCTCTATTTATTCTCTCTTTCTCTCTCTCTCTTTCTCTCTCTCTCTCTCTCTCTCTTTCTCTCTTTCTCATTATCTCTCTATCTCTCTCTTTCTCTTTCTCTCTCTTTCTCATTCTCTCTCTTTCTCTCTTTCCTTCTCTCTCTCTCTCTCTCTCTCGTATGCTTCCTGTCCCGCTATCTCCTTTTGTTGTGTTTCTATTTCCCCCATTCCCCCTTCTGTCCAGTTAATGGGTCTAGTCTAATCTAGTCTAGTCTAGAATTAAACCCCATCTCCCTACCCATTGACTGGTCTCGTCCCTACAGATTACATACAATGAAGAGGGAGGGAATCAACTCCCCCACCCCCAGCCCCAGCCCCACCCTCTTAACATGTTGTATTTTCTCTCTCTCCATCCACATCTCTTTCCTTCTTCCCCAACGTGGCGCCATATAAAAACATACTTGTTTACTCACGAACACCCCCCCACACACACACACACCCTCCCCCACCCCTGCCGATACCGCAATGGTAAACATCAGATCATGACCGAACAGCTGAGGGGGGGAGGGGGGTGGTCTGTAAAATGGGGGGTGGGTGGGTGCATTAACCCTTGCACCGTCCGTGCTAATATCGATACTGTGGCCATCGAACTGCCGTGTGGGGGGGTGGGGGCGAGAGGGGGGGTGCTGGGACCGGAGAGAGGCAGTGACGTGCTTGGACGCTAGGGGCCGCTGTTTGGAAAGGGAGAAGGGAAGGTTGAGAGAAGGTGGGGGTCGGGGGCGTAGGGAGGAGGGGGCGGTTGTTTCATATGGTAAGCAGAGTAAGCACAGACAGACCTGCTCAGGTGCTAGTTGAAACACACACACACACACAGCAACAAATTGGCATCGTGTCTAGAACTTATCATTTCCACTCCCCCTGCCCCAACACCACTACCACTACCATTCCTCTGTAAACGGGTCTGCTCCAACCACGACGTGTTTATAAATGGTGGTTTAATTGGCGAAAGAAAAAAAAGGGCGGTGGCGTTTACCAAAACATCGAAGTCATTGAACTGAAGATCTGTAAAACACATCTATGAATTCAGTGGACTTAAAACTAATTTCTAATAATTTTTGCTTTTTGTTACCTAATTTCAACCCTATCACAATATTATTTATTTTATATTACTTTCCTAGATGTCTTCAGTAAAAAAAAATATATATTTTTTTAAATTATTAGATTTATATCTTTCTGTTCATTGTAGTTTATAGTAGTTTATACAATTTATATATGTAGCTGATAGAGGCCTGTTTTATTTTCCCCCACTGCGAACGCCGGGTAATTTAGCTTGTAGTTTATTTTTCGTTTTGTTCTATTTTCAGATGGACGGTCATGATGAGCCAACGCAAGTCTCTGGCGCAAACGGCCGTGGAGCTGATGATCGCTTCGGGAGTCAGGTCACCATCGACCGCGACATCGACCCGGTGGAAAACAGGTACACGGCCGAGCCTTCACCGTTCACCCGAGGGAAGTCATCCTCCCCGCGCCCCACGCCCGAAACGGACGCGAACGCCGCCATCGACCAGCTCCTGTCTGACGTCATCAGCTCCCAGGCCAAACCCGCAAAGGCAGCAAGACAGACGGCCTGGTCGTACGCCTGGACTTCCGGTGGCACCCCGGAGGCGCCAATAGTCGCCAGCACGCCCAGGGGCGGCTCGCCCAAGGCGAAAATAAAGAAGTCCCAAGACGCCCCGCACGATAAAAGACACAGGCAGGGCGGTGGCCCTAAGAACGTGGCCGCCACCACGGACGACGGCTCGTCGGGCCACCACCCCCAGCGGACGCAGTCCAAGAGGCCGCCGAAGACGCCTATGCAAGCCAGCGGGAGGGTGGACGACCCTCCCAATGACCAGTATGCCGCCTCATGCAATCACCAAGATGCCTCCAGCCAAGTCAATCTCTACGAATATGAGAAAGCCAAGCCCATCAAACAAAGTAGGTACCTTCCATTTCACCGTGTGCTGTCAATTTTGTATGGTCATTTTTAATCTATAATTATTCGACTTGTCAATTTTTTTTTTAATGTCGTCCTTTTTTATTCTGCGCTGTTGATTTCAAGGTCTGTAGGCCTACACTTAATGTTTGGTCCATTTCATATGTGTTGTCAATTTCATGTCTTTTTGTTAACATATTTTGTTCCAGTTTAAATTGCAAGTCCATTTTGTTTGTGCTTATCACATTCTTATTTAACTTCTTATATAACTTGACACATCTATCAAATGTGCAACTTTCTTCATGTATGTTGTCAATTTGCAACACATTTTCAATATAGTATACAAAAAAAGATAAAATAGCCTACCCGTCGGACAAAATTGATCCATAGGTCGATATAGTATATGTCACGATTCTGGACTGAACCGTAACCTTATTAGCACTCTTAGTCAGATAGCATACATAGACAGACCCAAGCATAGCAAGCGAACCTTAGATTAGCGCAAAGTCTAAGTTAGGAAGAAGAGAGTAGGGAACGCCATTACCTCTTCCCCTCTCTCACGCAATAGGAACACCCCAACCACCCTTTCTTCACCTGTTCTTTAACCCTCTCTACACTCTTTCATTCCCGAAATCAGAGTTTGCTACTTGATTCAGCCAATTGGTATTACACTATTTGTATGTGTGATTGTATGTGTGTGTATTCTTTAATGTATGTATATATATATTCTATTATGCTGTCAATTATGATTCATGTTGTATTTTGATAGTAACTACTCATTTATTTTGCTAAAACTCAGCATACACGTAAAACCCCACCCACCTGTAGACACCCCCCACCCACTTCTACCCATTTTTCATTATCTCCCCTCTTCATCCCCTACTCAGCGCCCGTGGTCAAGCCCTAGATCCACTCGTCGTAGTGACATCTGGAGCGAAGCGTCTCGCACATACGTAAGCGCCTCGGGCTGCGCTAGACCAGAACCAATAGACACAGGTACATCAAGGGAGATAAGTCACTATCTTATCCTTTGTATCTCCGTATACGTCTACCCAACCCCCCCCCCTTTTTCCCCTGGGCCCCACCCCGCAAAAGTCGGCGGTACTAATTGTTCACCTACACCCACTCCTAATTCCCCCCCCCCCCCCCACCAATAGTCAATCCTTTATGCAAGTATATTTCAAACCAGCCAACCAGAACATATGTAATTCTAAACTAATGTAGCTATCCAATCAAATTGACCTCTGATCACGTGACTAAAATTCACGAAAGCGCGCTTAACTAGTTTTAGGGCACTTCGGCTCAAGCGTTAGGTGGAGAAGGTGTTCGATTCTAGCCTCCACTTATTCAGTTCGTTCCATAGGATATACCGCCTGCATGTGTATAGATAGATATTTTGTCAGTCTAAGTATTTTCATGAACACAGCTTCGTTTGCCTAATGTTGGACAACCTAGCAGTACCATGTGTTGAGTGTTAACTGAAGCCTGTGCAAATTCGTATATGTATCTTGCCATTGAGTGAAGACTTGAAATGATAATAAACACCTGAACTTAACCAGCGATTTATTTGCCTACTTAGAACTATCTGTGTGTCCGTCATAATATCTAACGAGCCAGAGAGAGAAATAATAATTATTCCAGGGCGATTCCAGTCACGGTAATTCATACCCCACGACGACCTGCCACTACTACCCCACTCACCTACGACTTCGCACCCCTCTCATCGCCCAACTTCTGCCAGGTTGATGTCCTAATCGTAAACACATCCTGACAGTATATAATGTATATTCATTTCTTTCACATGCGTTAACCATTATTTGTGAAAAGTTTCTTAAAGTGCCCCTTTCATGTGTTGTGTGGTCAACTGTATGTTCATTTGCAATTTTTATCTCTTGCCATCCATTTCATATTCCCTTTGTTATATAGGTCTTTCACATGCTTGTTTTACTCGTTGTTAAACATTAGGTCATTTTAATATTATAATTAAGTATCTACTTCAGATCACTTTGATCTGTTATCTATAGTGAAAACAGGTTCACAAGTTTTCGTAGCCGAGGCGTTAAAATGTGTGTGTGTGTGTGGCCAACATAATTCCCAAAACGCCTCTACGCATGCCCGACAACTGCCAGGGTCCCTAGTAGTCCCAACAGAGCTAGGGAAAAATTTAAGGAAACCCTCATTTTAATTTGAGAATCATAGATATTACAACTCAATGTATATCCTTAGCTAGATTCCTTCTACAACCTCAATTAAATCTTTGCATTTTATTTGCAAGTAACAAGAAAGTAAAAATTTTATTGATAAAAAAAAGCAAGAACAAATTTTCCACCTTCTTCTTTACGATAGGGAATTTCCCCATCCCTTCTCCAAACACCGCTTTTCGTAGAAATTGTGTATATTCATTTTTTGTTCTGCATTTGCCTTCCGAAAATTTTAGCTCCTAACCATAGACTATAATAAGATGGACCGCTTGCTCTATTTTTAGAGCTTATATCAACTTTTTTTCCGTGCGCAACCAATAACGCTGTCTTAAATTACTTCTACGCTCCTCGTTGTTTCTTAAATGTTTCCGCTTTATACAACTTTCGATTTCAATTTTAAATTTTCATTGAGAAAATCGAAGCGATTCAATAAAACGGAAGTGCAAAGGAAACAACGAATCGGGAATTCCTAAAATCAGTGTTTCGAGTCATCATATAGCAGAAATACTAAAGCAAGTGGTCCATGTGTACTAAAGTCTATGCTCGTAACAAGCAACAAATTATGTAGAAACACACAAAGAGAAAAGTTATAATTAAATCTGTCAAAGGATAAAAGAAATAAGGAGAAATAGCAGTAGAGTCTATATATATATATATATATATATATATATATATATATATATATATATATATATATATATATATATATATATATATATTGTAGCCTAGTTATCCAAAAACGCTTGTATGTCAGTCAACAGCGTTCAAAAAATATTTTTAAAACATCGTCAAAAAAGGATTTTAAAATGCGCAATATAAAGTGTAATTTTTTTTTAGAAAAAGGTCAATAATGATTTTTTTTGGTTGGATTTAAGGCGAGGGTGGACATTTTAAAGGCAAAAGTTTGATAGAATGTGTTGTCAAATGTGTGTCTACACCATGTTGGAAAGTGATTCGATAGGCCTTCTCTGCTTAAATCAGGTCGTATTACGAGAAAGTTTTGCGGGGTTAACATTAAATAACAAGTAAAAACAAAAGACATTCTCTGAAATTCTCTCTTTTTCAAAACAATCTAAATAGTATAGGGGAAATAACTCAATTAAATCGCAAACTATACACGATTATATCCCTTCAATTCACTTAAATTGTAAAGTATCTCGTCGGACCGAATTGATCCATAGGGCCGGTGAAGCAGTGTTCACCGGTTTCTGTGGCCACGGCATACTAGTTGATTGTGTTGTCAGTACTATGCACAGATGCCCTTACTTTAATCCCAACTAAGGTTAGGTATCCATCAGGGCTGGGTAGACTCAGGGACACACTCCAGACCCGGGAAAAAAAACTAGCCTGCACAAGGCTTCGAACCCGGGACATTCGGTACGCCGTCTGAACGCGCTGCGGCACGGCCACCGTGCCCCCTGCTACGTCACATAAACTACGCTAAAATTTAAATGCCGTCATTTTTTATACTTTTTTTTTGTAGTGTATCTCATCCGCGCGACTAAATCCTGCACAAATAGACATTTTATAATACACATGGTTCTATTACTCGGTTAATCTCAGCTATCAGTATCAGAGCAGCTTCCTAGCCGGGGAAACCGTATTGATTTTTTTTTTAAAGTTTGGTAAAATGCGAATGTTTATGTAAACTGATCAGAGTTTAACAAAAGTTTGTCAATATTTGCTAATAAAATAAACAAAGCAGTGAGAGGAAATTCTTTAGTTATCATATCTTATATATTACAGTACGCTTCTTCTATAAAGAAGATTATTGCGTCCTACGCTCATCCGTGGTCCTAGTCTAATATTGCATCTTTTCTTAATGTTTTATATGACGTTAAGTTACTGGTTTTCCTGGTTAGTTCAGGCAACCCATTCCATGCCCGAATGGGTTGTATTTCTAAATAAGAGTTTAATGCCTTATGTATCATTACTAGTTTAAATGTTTTATATTATAGAGCTCCAGTGTCCCATTTCTTTTTTTTTCTTCAAAAATTATTCTGTGGGTAACGATACTAAAAACAAAGTGTTAAGTTTAGGGATTTCGAAATGATTTCAGAGTAAGAACCGTTTCAACAGCTTAATTTATAAAATGATTTATGGAACAAACTTTTGCTTATAGTGTGCCAAACTAGGATTTCTAAATCAGTCAGCGTGCCAACAGCGTGAAAGTCAAACTGCTCAACTATATTATTTTTATAAGACAATTTATTTAGTACCGTAGCAATGCCAAGACCAAAAGAAAAGGAGCACTATAGAGAAACTCATTAAAGCATTTTATATTTTATAACAAATTAACCTGTTTGTTATTAAGTTTGTTTGCAGCGCTATACAAATATTATTATTATTATTATTCACAGCTAATACACAAGTTTATTTCTCAACTTACACATTAATGATTAATGTAACAACATTTGAATTTAGTTGTTAAGAGTCAAGATATGATTCTAGTAATAGCTATAGGCCTACATTCTTTTCAGTTAGATGATAGATCTCATCCACTGATCTCTAAAAAGAATAGATTAGGCTCGGAAGTAACATTCTTGAGGACATTTCCGCCATTTGGTTTCTACTTTTACTGATCAATATATATAACTAGTGGTTATGTCCGTCAAAATGACGGAGAAACGAATGACTACAATGTGTTTTGTTAAGAGAGAAAGAAAAGAGACTATTACAATAAAGACAATGAACGTTTCTTTTCGGTATTTAGTTTTTGTTCTTTTTAATTGTTTCTGGTCGCCCTGACCCTGCATAATAATATGCATAATAATTGTTACTGTCAAGCTTCTGGGATTAAAACGTAGCGAACAGTTGTGTTGACTTGACTTGTTATTAATAAAAGCCTATTAAATTAACAATTTTATACTATCTAAAAGAAAAAAAAACCACAATACCAAACAATAAAAAGGTAAATAATAAAAAAAAAGCGTAGAAAATAATATTTCAATACCATAAAAACTAAAGAGAGAACGATTTTTTTCGGTATATATATCAACTATATAAGCCTGTTTTATTTATTGCAATAATAATATATATTTATAATAATATAATAATTATATTTATGCTTTATTAAGAGAGAGGAGCATTAAAACTCATTTGAATGTAATTAGCATGTATCAATTAATGAGCGCCTTTTCCTTCGCTAATTGTTCAATGTCAGGTACATATTTAGTCACTTCTGAGTGGTAAAGTTCACGTGACCTCTTGGTATGCTTAAAACAGCTTTCACGTTCGATAAAATATGCTGAAAGTAGAGCGAATGCCTTGCAGATGACTTTCCTAAGCAGCAATTCCTTTCAGATTTTCCCGCAAATCATCACATTTCAACGCCCATTTTTAGGATGTTTAAAATGAAAAAAAACAATATGCTTTTTGAGCCCCAGACCTTGTAAATGCAAGTGCAACTCACTGAAATGTGTGCCCATGTCAGTCAGAAACATCGGCTTCAACAGTCAGTTCTCCTCATTCAATACCGGAAATGTTTTTTTTTAAAATACGAATCTATCCAAGACTTTACCTATACTCCGTATGACTTTCTTCTAGAAGAGCCTTAAGAAAGAAACAATACAATTGACTATCTTAACAATAGATTCACTCACAGATCGGAAGTCCAATGATGAAAGCTTTGCATACAAACATTCCTTAACTAAAACAGTCGACGTCCAGTGTGATTCCCATGTAGTTCGCCACACAGCACCAATTAACTATGCTGACGTACGTTGTTTTGACTTGCATTAGAAAATCTTGTTGGAGATCTTTCGCGTGCCACTGAAAATCGTTTTGCGTGCCAAGCCTGGTACGCGTGTTTTAGGTTGCCGACCTCTGATGTGGACTACTTCTCAATATTGAAGTTGCGATTTTTTTTTTTTGTAAACCAAGGGAAGCTACCGTGATAATACTTAATAGCGATCGTGGTCTACAAGAATTACTTCCCTTGAGTTTAACTATTTTTCTTCTACAGACAGTCCACCAAATAAATGGAAATAAATATTCTTTCGTTGATTTTTTTTCTAAACTAGGTTACCCAAACTTTGTTCCGCTTATAAAGTAAGGTTCCAGCGTCACCATTCAAAGTCACAGGGTTGGCATTTTACCTACGACACACACACAAACACACATAAGATTTTTTGCTAGTAGTTGCAATATTATGCCTTGCCCCTGTAAAGATGTTTTGGCGCCCACTATAGGCGGGGGGGGGGGGCGCTGTTGCGAAGAACTTTATCAAGTGGACCTGAAGTATAACTTGCGTATTTGATAACAGCGAAAAGTACTTTTTTGTTATCTTTACCAGGATTTAGATATAAATGTTGATGAGCTCAAGTACACAAGTGTTTTCAAGGTTTGTCACTATGACACTTTTACGTAGAGTACAGAAAAATATTTTGGAGAGAGTAGAAAAAAAAAAATGTAGGTTAGAGATAGAAAGAAATAGATGGTGGAGATGATAGAGTCTGAGAGATAGAGGTAGGCCCAGTGGAAGGGGAGAGAGAGAGACAGAGAGACATAGAGAGAGACAGAGAGACATAGAGAGAGAGAGAGACATAGAGAGAGACAGAAAGAGAGACAGAGAGACATAGAGAGAGACAGAGAGACATAGAGAGAGACAGAGAGAGACAGAGAGAGAGACGCGAGGTGTATATAGAGATTGACCCTGAAGAATGGGACATACAGATAAAATGAGATTAGGACTTAAAGATGACATAGAAACAGATACAGAGAGTCAAGGAGAGATAGAGGCTGCATAAGCTGCATTGTTTGTCTCATGTTACGAACACGGATTTAGGATACGAACGAAGAGTAACAGATAGGAAATTTTAACCTTGGAGACAAACGATCCTATACAATACAAACAAAGACCTCGCAGTACTTTGCGCTAGCCTAGTATGCATGTCCTAGTTTTGCACGCGTGTGTGCAACCTCTATTTCATTGGCTTTATTACACAGCAGTAACAGATTTCTTAGCATGGGCATGGCGTTTAATTTATCTTCGTTCATTATTGTCATTGTTAAGCCCATCAATTAAGAGTTAGAAGAACGGTAGTTGTGCTGCTAGGTAGGTAGCAGACGTTTATAAGAGTGGAGGTAAATAAATAAATATGTAATATGATAATGACGTTCGTGTGTGTGTGTGACATCGCTAATCAGTACAGCATGGATACACCGTCGTAAAGAACAAAGAGTAACTCAAACCAGTCGATGTGGCTAAATGTCTTAACTAATCTGCAGGAGCAAAGGCCTCAAATTTGAGAAAAAGTTGAGAATCTTCTCTTAATCTGGTTCAATGACAAGCAACTTTTATTTCATTGGGATGGTTTATTTCTCGTTTATTTCATACGTTTTGTCAAGTAAAGGACTGGATGTTAAAAAAAGGACGATTTTTTTTTTTAAATCTTGAAACGGATTTGGTTTGTTACATTAATGTCAATTTTTCGGGATACGAACGTTTCAGGTTACGAACTGAGTTATAGGAACGAATTAAGTTCGAAACCCACCGAGGTACCACTGTAGATGTACTGTAATGAGAATACCACCAATCAATGTAGATTCACCATCACCCAATAAATGCCAAGGTCTTATCGAGTTTCCCCGTGCTGCAAAAATCTCATGTAAAAAGGACGAACACTGCAATTTAGTTTGGAGAGTATTTTTAGTTCTCCGACTGTGCCCCGGACGACACAACATTTCGCCATCCTGCTTCTGTCAGTCGCCAGTGCCCCCCCCCCCCGCCCGCCCCCCCCCCATCCATCTTTTTAAATCTCTTTTTTTTTATGGGGCCGTCGGTTCTTCTTTTACCGTATGCTAGCTAGCCAAAAAAGAAAGGAGCTTCTTCGGCAATCTATGATCCGACATTCTCACTAAATGACCACCCCATGGTGGTTGAGATTCCAGAAGCTCAGTGTGAATGCTGGCCGAGCCTGCCCTGAGAAGAACGTCTGTGTCTTGGATCCTGATTTGATTATGATAAAGTGAAAACAGATAGTCCGTTTTTATTTTCTTCTCGAACACTTTGTGTTCAATTTTAGCAACTCTTTAACTTTCTTTCAAGGCCCAGATTTTTTTGTATGGACATTTTGTACCTACGGGTCAATTAGTATTTACAACACAAGAAATAACAACATATAAATAATAATAATTTTAAAAAAGCATAAAAAATTTAACTCAGAATGTGTTTTACTCTTGACCTGGGGTCGGCAACCTTTTGATTATAGTGTGCCGAAATAGACTTTCTTATTCGTTCGGCGTGCCATGAGCCTAAAATGTATCCTGTTCTCTCACTTCATTTCTTTTAGAAATGCTCGCATCGTCTTTAACGTGGGGTATCTAAGGTGCGCCATTGAAAATCGCTCTGCATGCCAAGTGTGTCGAGCGTGTCATAGGTTGCCGAACCCCTGCCCCTAGACTACCTGGTGCTAATCCGTTCAAATACATTCAGTCTGTTCGCTTGATCTACGTTAATACCATCAAAGAACAAAAGAACAACGAAAGAAACCCCTCCCCCCTTCCCAAACAATAATTAAACAAGAAACAAGAGTGACTCAGATATATTCTCTTGTAGTGACGTGACACTTAAGATTAGGAAACTGACAAAAACGTTTACCAAAAAAAAAAAACAACACAACCCCACAACAAACATCGTTCAGTCTTATCTTCTAGTTGTCTATGTACCAGTTTTGTTGTTGTTGTTTTTTGTTTGTCTATCTCTCGTATATTTTTCTAAATGTTTCGAGGTACGGAAGACTGTTGGGGCCATTTGTTTGTAGTTTTTTTTAAATTAGTTTTCGATTTTCATCGGAACAAAAAAGGTCTACTATGTGTAATATTTTTTTAAAATTTTGTTGTCCGTAAGTGTTTTCTTCACTTCATCTAAACAAGGTAATTCGTTTTATTATCATTCTTTGTTTTTCTTACACCAGACTGGAACCCCGTACTTTTTGTTTCCAATATTGAGAGACAAATTGGCCGAGATTAATCTTTTTAGTGCTCGGAGAGCAAACGCTGCTCTATCTCTCAGAGGGGTCAGGTGGGAAAAGTTTGGTGCAGTCCAATCCAGTCTATAAACTCCTGCAAATTTTTTTTTTAAACAGCAAAAAGCACGCGCTCGACCGCCCCCTCCCCCTCGTGCTTCCGTTGGTGTTTGACACAGAAACATATTGGGACATTTTTGGTAAAAAAAAGAGTAGATTTTTGTAAGTTCAGGAAAATTAACCTGAATTTTTTTTAAGTTCGGGAAAGTTTCTTAATTTTGTAAAAATATACAAAGTAAGAGTAAAGTAAAGTACCCGTTGGACCAAATTGATCAAAGGGGCCGGTGAAGCAACGGTCACCAGTTTATGTGTCCACGGCATACTAGGGGATTGAGTGGCCAGCACATTGCCCTTTCGCCATTACTATACCCCAACTAATGTCAGTTACCCAGTAGACTCAGGGATATCTTCCAGTCCCGGAAACAAATCTTAGCCTTCACCAGGATTCGAACACAGAACGTTCGGTACGCCAGTCGAACGCGCTGCCGGCCATAAAATATATAAAGTAGTCAAACAAGTTTTTTTTTGTTTTTGTACAAGTTTATTAAGTTAAGAAATCCTTAACTACCATCTTGGGGTTTTTTTTTACTCGAAAATTATTGTTTGAGTAATTTAAAAACACCCGCGAACATTATTTTGTTGAACTACCGATATACACCAAACATAAATTAAAATAGTTCACACTTTCTGGTGTAGATTGCTTAGTAAATTTTATGTAAGTAAAGTACCATTCGGACCAAACTGATCATAATCATAGGGTTGGTGAAGCAGCTTTCACCATTTTCTGTGGCCACGGCGTACGAGGGGATGTTTGGCCAGCACAATGCCCATCCGCATTTTTTACTCCAACTTGTGTCAGGTATCCGTCAGGGCAGGGTTGACTCAAGGGGACATCCTTCAGAACCGGGGACAAATCCTAGCCATCACCGGGACTCGAACTCATGACCTTTTAGGACTTTTTATGTAAAGTTTGGGAAATGTTCGGGGTAAGAACCCACCTGACTAGGCCACTATTGGGCAGTGCCTAATTCAAGACTGTGGTTTGGATGTTGAATATCATCTTAAAAAAAAACACTGCGAAGGCCTAACAACATGTGTTGAAGTACCGGTACTTTGTGGTACTTATACAAACAACAACCTTTTCGTTTTCTTTATTTTTGCTTTTGATTTGTCGACTATTGACTCTTGTTGTAACTATAGTGGGCGCGGTGCACGAGCGGGGGTGGGGAGAATGAACTCTTTTTTTGACAATTTATTCCAGTAGTTCTAGGGGAGATCAGTATATACTACAATACATTATCGTTATCTCTCCTTTAGGTTCCTTTTTGTGGGGGAACAAAGGAGGCCCAGGGCCCTCGAGTGAAAAAAAAAGATACCGGTACAAGATCTTTTCTGGGCCCCCACCCCCTCCCCACTTTTTTTCTAACACTAGTCATATCTAGATGATTTATTTGTATTACATACGTTTGAAAAATCAGGAATCTTTTTAAAAGGTCTGTGGAACATTTTGTGAAACTGTCATAAGTGTTAGGCCAACCATTTTACCATTAGAGTGCCATCATTTCAATCACAGCCCCACAGGTCTATCACACAAATACTTTAATCAAGTACATATTGTTATAGTTCTTAGTTTAAATTATTGTAATTGTTCCTCCGCTTCAGTATTGATCTTGCAAATTATATTACAAAGTTGTGTAAAATGGGAAAAGTGACTCTCACTGTTGATTGATAATTTATGTCCTCTAGTGTTTCTAGGTTTAGTGATTTAACTATTGGTGTTACTTTTGTCAGTTGTAAATATTCACCAGTAATGTATCTTGTGTAGTCAAATGTAAGGTTAGATCCTGCTGTGGCAATACGGTTAACACATTCCTTTTTTTTTACAGACTCTTCCCAAAGTACATTTTGTTAAATGACCAAAAAAAATGTTTTAAATTTTCAATACATTTGTCTCAAATCGTGATACCTTCAATCTCCCCTCTTGGCTACCGCACAGGAAATCATTAAAGTGTAAAAGGATCGACTAAGTAGCTTTGACTTTCATACTAGTATACAGTATGCAGCGACATAGAGTATTTAGGCCTAGGCTACTAATCTAATAGGGAGAACTGTAAGCCTCTAAGGCTCATAGGTCTATATTTGTAAGTATCTCTGGAGAAAAATAATCAAAAAGAGATCCTAAATGCTATCGAAAATAATTAGACCTTATATTACAACTAGAGGCTTCTTTGCATATTTAACTATATGTTCAAGTACACTAGGGGTCGGCAACTTAAGGCACGCGTGCCACACTTGGCACGCAGAACGATTTTCGAGGGTTAGGGCACGCGAGAGACCTTCAAGAATATTGTGAAAACAACATATGTCAGCGTAATTAGTGGATTCTGCATGGCGAACTACATATGAATCACAGTGGACGTCGACTGTTTTAGTTCAGGAATTTTTGTATGCAAAGCTCCCTGTCACGATTCTGGATTAAACCGTGACTCGTAGCACCCATAGATAGACTATAGCGTAGATAGTAGTATAGAACCATAGGTTAGCGTAGAGTTAGATTAGATAGAACGAGTAGTCTGAAACTATCACTATCTTCTCCCTCCCTTACGCAATTACATCTCCCCATCACTCTTCCTCACCTGTTTTCTCTACCCTTCACTATACTCTTGTACTACGCCCAAATTCAGAGTCTACTGACTAATACGATTCAACTTGGTACTACATCTTGGTTGAATGGGTACGAATGTGTTAGTTAGAATGTATATATATTTTATCCTATGCTATATTAATGTATTCATATCATGTCTTAATGTATTTATATCTTGTGCTATTTTAACGCATGCGTAGGCAGTCATTACTCGATCCCTCACTCAACCCCCCTCTTCGCGTCCCCGCCACCCCCACCCCCTTTTTATATCCCCTCAGCTTAGCGGCATGTTATGCAATTGCTTTGAGACGGTCGTTCCCTGAGCGTTGACCAAAGAACCCAGTTCGCACACATATACTAATTCTCGTCCGAAACCCCCCCCCCCCCCAGCCACTTGAGTTAACTACTTAAAATTCTACCAAAGGGAGATAAATTCCCCCACTCAGCATGACGTCTGTATAAATTGTCTTTCATCTAGACCTCTCCCCCCCCCTTTCCGCCCTCGCAACCCCGACCCCCAATCCATTTTTGGCTCCAATAAGCTTTTTTTATGCAAATGTATATTCAATCTAGCCAATGAGAATAGGATGTAATTAAATGTAAGCCAACCAAATTAACCTTGGGTCAGGTGACTAGTGTCCACGAAAAAGCCCGCCCAACTAAACTAAAGCAGATCTCTCCCAGCTCCCGAGCTAGATACATCGTTTTGGTCTAGCTCCCGAATTGTTACTTGGACTTGCAGATACTTAGCCAGTAATCATAATTTCCTCATTATAGTTACGTAGCCTAAACTTGGATTCCGCAACAACACAGTATATTGAGTGTTAGACGTTCCTGTGCATATATCTCAAGCATTGTATCTCCCCTGCATGTTAGTATGTGTATTTCATCATTGGATATTGAATTTGAATCATAAATAAACACCTGAAACGTAACCAGAAACTTGCTTGCCTAACTTAGAACTGTCTGTTTGTGTGTGTTTAACAACATCTAAGCGAGCCAGTAGAGAACAAATAAATATTCCAGGTCAACCACAGCATCGGCACCTCATACCTCTAAGACAACCAGCCATTATTACCCCCCCTCTCAATTGCCACGTCGTGACAAAGTGGGGGCTCGTCCGGGATTATCTGAATTTCAAGCCGTTCAGCGCACTGTCAACAGCAACAACCCGAGGACTACGCCGATTCTGAAACCGACCCTGGATGGGGGCTCATCTCTCTACAACACAAAGACTCTAAGCCAGCAACCAGACCCGTCATCCCAACGCCAGCAACCAGATCCATCAACCCATCAAACCAGGCTCGCCACTTTACGCAGCCTACGCCACCCCAGCCTACGCTTACGCCACCCCAGCCTACGCCTACGACACCCCAGCCTACGCTTACGCCACCCCAGCCTACGCCTGTGACACCCCAGCCTACGTTTACGCCACCCCAGCCTACGCCTACGTCACCCCAGCCTACGCACCCCAGATACGCCAACCTAAGCCACCCCAGATTCGCCACTCCGAGCAATCTACGCCACCCCAGCCAACTCACCCCATTAAGCCAGGCTCGCCACACTACGCCAGCCTACGTCACCCCAGACACACCAGCAACCAAATTTGCCACCCCATTACGCCAGATTTGCCGCCCCAACCGCCAGGTCGCCACCCTCTGGCCCCGCATCAACGTACCGGCACCCGAGACGTCAGCAGAGAGACCCACCGCCGCCGCATCAGCCTGCCCGACAACTAGAGACCGCCGAGAACCCGACAACTGCCCTGTCAACCTCCCCGTAGGAACCCGCCGTAGTTCCCGGTATCCAAACCCGGGAAAATAGACACTAACATTAAACGCCAATCCAGTCCCGGCACGGGGAAAGAGAATTCCTAACCAGCCCGAAGATCTGCACCAACAGCGCCGAGCGCTATATAAACGATAACTTTATGATTGGATATACGTGTGTTAGTGTATGTGTGTAAAATTCTGGAATTGCTGTCTGGTGAGTACCATTTTGAGTTGTATTACGTTAGCTAAACTCTGAACCCCAACACCCCTCCTATATTTTCCTTTCCTATCTCGCTATATCTCTGTCCGCCTCTTGTATCTTAATCTCGCCTCACTCTGTTACTATGGCGGAAGGTGTACTATTGCGTAAGCAGTTGAGAGAAGAGGCTATAGCTATAGGCTACAGTGACTCAGACATCACTAAATACGTAGTAGAGCAGGTAGCGGCCCATGAGGCCAAGACAGAGAGACTTAGAGTAGAACAATTAGCTAGAGAGGAGAGAGCAGAACAGGTAGCTAGAGAGGAGAGAGCAAAGCAATTAGAAAGAGAAGATAGGCTTAGAGCAGAACAGTTAGCTAGGGAAGAGAGGGTTAGAGAAGAAAATAGGCTAGATGAGGAGGCACGCAGGACACATGAATTCAGACTAGCTGAATTAGCCGCAAGCACTAGGCCCCCGGACAACAGCGACAACCCAAACTCCCCCTCATCATTTAGCTCAGCCACCCCCAGCAACCATCCCCTCCCCCGACATGCTTCTCTATGGACTGAAGTTCACGACCCCCGACTGGAACAGTTCGACATTTACCTCCGACGGTTTAGCGACTGTATGGAGTTAAATGAGGTCCCCCCAGAATTACATTGTAGGATCCTCGTCTCCACTCTAAGGGGAGAGGATTATGACGCCTATTGTAAACTGGCCCCAGAAGACAGGGAGTCGTGCGTGGCACTGAAAAACGCGCTGCTAAATCGCCACCAGTTACACTCATCCCACTACCAGAAGAAGTTTCGGTCGTCCACGCTACGACCGGGGGAAAATTATACCCAATTCGCGGAGCGAATACAATCTTACCTACTCAAGTGGGTTGAGTTAGGCAATATTGAACAGTCATTCGACGGTATGGTCACCCTCGTAATGACTGAGCAAATAGAGTCACAGATGACACCTAAGCTGAGGGCCTTCCTTATTCAACAAGGAATCACCGGTCTAAACCCCTCCCTGCAGGGCGCAGATAGGTTTCTGCAATCAAACCTAATAGAGTCATCCCCCTCCTCCCGCCCGGGACACCCGCAGCCGCACCGACCTTATGGGGACAACCACCGCGCCAACCCTCCCCCTCAATCAACCGCTCCCCAGCCGCACACGCACCACCACGGGCGACCTCGTCCTCACAACGCACATAGAGACCACCGCCACACTAGGCCCACCCCTCAGTTAGCTCACGACAGAAACAGACGCGACCCCACCCCCTATCTTGCCGCCGGTGCATTTTACACCACGACAGACCCCGTAGACCCAGCGCAAGATCCCACTAACGGACTTGCAACGCACGAGTTAGAAATGCTCAGCTACCCGAGCTACCTAGCTCCCGAACAGGAACCCGCCGATCAGGGGCGTGACCAGTACTCAAGCAGTGACTATGATCGAGTCCACCACGTGTTCTCTATTTCCTCGGCAGACAAACATAACCAATTCCCTCGTAGCTACGTCGACGAGATAGTCAGAATCAACGGCCGACTCGCCTCTTGTACGTATGATTCCGGTCTTAGCTTTGAGGCCCTAGTAACGCAATCAAAAATCGACCCCCGCGACTACACAGGACGCTATGTGCGACTCCAAGGTCCATCTCATAACTCTCCGATTCAGCAGCTACCGACCGCACTCGTAAACCTCAGCTCAGCACTTTTTACAGGCCCCATTGAGGCCGCCGTAATAGAAGGCCTACAAGTAGACATCCTACTCGGAAGACCGATTGTAGGTAAACAAACGCATTGCCTGCCTACACCCGCAACCTACGGATCGCCCCGCCCCACCCCCAACCAGACACCTCTCCCCCACCCCATGTCCATTAAAGATAAGCTCCGTCATGCAAGGCTGCCCACGACGAGACTCGAACTAAGACAAACACTGTGCGAATTCAGCAACTATCAGAATACCCTTATACCAAACTTCCGTAAAATTGCCCGTCCGTTATTTAGATTGCTCAACGCACCCACATCGTTCCCATTATCTTGGGACAAACCCGCTACTAATGCTTTCGACACATTGCAACTTTGCCTAGGCCAAAACCCCTTTCGACACACGCGGCATAGCGGACACTAACTAGTGCCCCTACACACTTCGTGGCCCAGCATACTCAGTAATACGGCCCCACGCGCGCACACTGTTAATGAGTGTGTAGTTACTCCCCTTTCCCCATGTCCCAGAGACAGTAATTTAGGTAGAAATCTTCTTTCTGAGTAGATTCCCAAGCTACCCGGGTGAGTTGTCACGATTCTGGATTAAACCGTGACTCGTAGCACCCATAGATAGACTATAGCGTAGATAGTAGTATAGAACCATAGGTTAGCGTAGAGTTAGATTAGATAGAACGAGTAGTCTGAAACTATCACTATCTTCTCCCTCCCTTACGCAATTACATCTCCCCATCACTCTTCCTCACCTGTTTTCTCTACCCTTCACTATACTCTTGTACTACGCCCAAATTCAGAGTCTACTGACTAATACGATTCAACTTGGTACTACATCTTGGTTGAATGGGTACGAATGTGTTAGTTAGAATGTATATATATTTTATCCTATGCTATATTAATGTATTCATATCATGTCTTAATGTATTTATATCTTGTGCTATTTTAACGCATGCGTAGGCAGTCATTACTCGATCCCTCACTCAACCCCCCTCTTCGCGTCCCCGCCACCCCCACCCCCTTTTTATATCCCCTCAGCTTAGCGGCATGTTATGCAATTGCTTTGAGACGGTCGTTCCCTGAGCGTTGACCAAAGAACCCAGTTCGCACACATATACTAATTCTCGTCCGAAACCCCCCCCCCCCCCCAGCCACTTGAGTTAACTACTTAAAATTCTACCAAAGGGAGATAAATTCCCCCACTCAGCATGACGTCTGTATAAATTGTCTTTCATCTAGACCTCTCCCCCCCCCCTTTCCGCCCTCGCAACCCCGACCCCCAATCCATTTTTGGCTCCAATAAGCTTTTTTTATGCAAATGTATATTCAATCTAGCCAATGAGAATAGGATGTAATTAAATGTAAGCCAACCAAATTAACCTTGGGTCAGGTGACTAGTGTCCACGAAAAAGCCCGCCCAACTAAACTAAAGCAGATCTCTCCCAGCTCCCGAGCTAGATACATCGTTTTGGTCTAGCTCCCGAATTGTTACTTGGACTTGCAGATACTTAGCCAGTAATCGTAATTTCCTCATTATAGTTACGTAGCCTAAACTTGGATTCCGCAACAACACAGTATATTGAGTGTTAGACGTTCCTGTGCATATATCTCAAGCATTGTATCTCCCCTGCATGTTAGTATGTGTATTTCATCATTGGATATTGAATTTGAATCATAAATAAACACCTGAAACGTAACCAGAAACTTGCTTGCCTAACTTAGAACTGTCTGTTTGTGTGTGTTTAACAACATCTAAGCGAGCCAGTAGAGAACAAATAAATATTCCAGGTCAACCACAGCATCGGCACCTCATACCTCTAAGACAACCAGCCATTATTACCCCCCCTCTCAATTGCCACGTCGTGACACTCCCATCATTGGACTTGCGATCTGTGATTGAATCTATTGTTAAGATAGTCAATTGTAAAGTTTCTCAAGTCCCTTCGAGAAGAAAGTCATACAGATTATAGGTAAAGTCTTGGATAGATTCGTTTCTTGTCTGGAAGCAATTAAGATGTATATTAATGAACAAAAATCCATTATTGAATGAGGAGAACTGATTGTCGAAGCAAATTTTTCTGAATGACATGGCGACCACGTTTCAATGAGTTAAAGTTCCATTTACAAGACTGGGTCCAAAAGCACTCAAAGTGTTGGGCCACTGGAATGGATTTGCATGAAACTGGGCATATCTTTCCGTGAAATCAATTTCTTAAGGCTAATTACGATAGATGAGCATTTTCAGAAGTACACTAGTTATATTGAAACAATCAACTCGTTTTGTATTATTAGCATCAAATTTGGATAATTTAATTGAAGGGAGATAATTAACCCTTTTTCTTTACATTAATATTTCTAATATATTTTTTTTTGTTTCATTTAAGAAATAAAATGGCTTACAACTCTAAAATGATCAAATTACACAAGATAGTTGAAAATTATAGAAATATTTTATGACTGAAGAATGTATATGTACATTTTAAAACATTACAATAACTACCCAGTTTGTATGATTACTACGTATCCCTTCCGCTTAACTATAGTTTTATATTCGCTCCTCATTTACATTTGGGTTAAAATATTATGTTAACATAAATATCAGTTATTCAGAGATCAAATAATAAAGCTTTTAAAGCTATTACTTGCGTAATTGCCAATTTAATTTAAAAAAATTAATATTCATGGGCCCCCTAACTCTTATGGGCCCCGGTACGGCGTACCGGCTGTACCCCCCTCTCGTGGGCCTGAGGGGGCCTCGGTTTATAGCACACAACCTTTCACGGTCTCCCCACCTAGACAATAGTTATTCTCCTCAGCTTATACAGGATGTGTTTTTTTTTTTTTTTATATAATAAAAGACTTTGGCTTAACGGAATATTTTGTTTTGGGTTTTGGTCGAATCGCTCAAGAACTAGTCAGACTAACCACAGAAAAAATGTTGACAGAATAGCTAGAAAGTTTGAATAGAATCCATAAAATCGTGCAGCATGCATCTACTTAGAACTATTGTGTTTGAATATACCTTGGCTTTGTTGATAGATGTACCTGTAATTGGTTGTTTTATTTACTCTATCCACCTTTTGTCTGTGGGGAATACATATTAAAAAAAAATTGTATATTATTATTTTTTGTGTTAAAAAGTAAAGTATCTCCGTCAGATCAATATGATTTATAGCCAGGGGTCGGCAACCTTTTGATAATACTGTGCCAAGGTAGAATTTCTAATTCTTTTAAGCGTGCCAACAGTCTAAAAGCCGACCAGCTCGAGCACTCAATTTCTTGTAGAAAGGACCTGATTTGCCTTTTTTTTTTTGGGTGTGTTTTGTGTGTGTGTGCTATTAAAAATCTCTCTGCCAATCGAACTATAGGGCCTGGGAAGAAGAGTTTTAAAAGTTTGCCTGGCCACAACATACTAGTGGATGGTGTGGCCAGCGAAATTCCCAGACACCTTTACCC
Source organism: Anisus vortex (assembly GCA_949126835.1). Classification (NCBI taxonomy): domain Eukaryota; kingdom Metazoa; phylum Mollusca; class Gastropoda; family Planorbidae; genus Anisus; species Anisus vortex. The sequence continues at coordinate 8,395,617 of OX421497.1, forward strand.
CACAGCTAATGTCAGGGACTCAACAGAGATGTGGAGGCCGAACAATCCCAGCCTTTATTGGGTCGCTAACTCTTGACTTTCGGTACAATAGTATATGTTTGTATAAAGTTATTATTGTTGTTGTTGTTTTTGTTGTTGTTTAATCCTATCATTATTATATGAAACTATATGCGAACAGGCTACTGTAGAATGGGCGTTAAATATACTTAAATATACTTGTACATGAACAAATGAAATCTTTTCTAGTCAAGTAAAAGTATCCCGTCCGATGATGGCCGGTGAAGCAATACCAGTTTCTGTGGCCACCGGCATACCAGCCGAACGCGCGCCACCGTGCCCCCCTTTCTAGACATAAATGTTTATTTTTAACTCCATTCCATCAACTTCGTAAAACGTGTAGGGAATCCGACAGACCCAATCTTTAACAAGGCTAATTGACCCACTTTACGTCATGCTATCGAGATGAAATCCGGCACATAGACGTGTTGCGCGTGACAACACATTGTTGAATTTGAATTGTTGTATTTCCGGCCCGTCAGCATCGAAGGTTATATAAGGCCTGTTTGTTAATGTTGTTGTCATATTTTCTTTGTATCCATTTTTTAAAATATCTTTAAATTATGTTGGCTGTCTTTTATATAGTTTATTATATATTTTGGTTTAATTTTTGCTTGAAAAGTCCGCGAAGAATTTTATAGTAATAGTATTTATGTCGAAACTTATTGCATTCCAACAAAATGTGAAAAACTGTTAGGGTGACATTACAGGAAGCACACATTGGGGCCGTTTATCTGTGTTGTTGAAGAAGGAGTTGGGGGGTTGTTGTGCGATTATATAAAATGCTCACCGTGAAGTGTTGACGGTGGACTTTATAAAAACATAACATTGTAATAATTGTATTAAATTTATAGTAACTACTTTATTTTTATTTTTACGAATGTGGCAAACAAAAGAACAAAGGGTATGCATCGTCGGAATGCTTGAACAAAAAAATACATAATATAAAGGATTAGATCTAGTACTAAAAACATTTTTTTTTGCAGCTTTTTAAGCAATGACGAATTGGAAAAAAAGGTTTTTTAATATAATGGTGGTACAGTGTGCATTGTTAGATGTTTAGATCTTAGGACATTGATTCATTGAAAGGTTGGAAACATTAGGACATTGAGTCATTGAAAGGTTGGAAACCTTAGGACATTGATTCATTGAAAGGTTGGAAAACTTAGGCATTGAGTCATTGAAAGGTTGGAAACATTAGGACATTGAGTCATTGAAAGGTTGGAAACATTAGGACATTGAGTCATTGAACTCGTGATAAACGTACGAAGGAATGTTAGAACTACAAGATACATAGGACTATGTAACATAAATCATCACTATATATAATATATAAAGTTTGTTTATATATATATATATATATATATATATATATATATAAACATATATATATGTTGTTGGCTTCCATTTGTCTCGAGAGACGACGGAGCTTATTGTGCCCTTGGGGAATGTGCGCTCCTGGCCTTGCAGCTTCTGCTATGGCTGTGCAAGCCCACATGCGAGTGACAGTCCCTATTGCACGTCCGGCACAGGAAGGCAGGTCATGGGCTGGTCTCTTCTTCCCCTCCTTTTGGTGCGCTTCTCATCGGCGAGCCGTTGCAGGTTTCTCTCTCCAGCTTCCAGCCCGGAGGCCAGCGCATGTCTCCAGCTGGACCTGTCCTTGGCTAGTTCCTCCCAGCTGTTTGTGTCAATGGCTTTCATGTCTCCCTTGCAGATATCCTTATATCGGAGGTGGGGCCGGCCCGCAGTCCTCTTTCCTCTGGCCAGTTCCGAGTAAAGGATATCTTTGGGTATTCGGCCATCCTCCATCCGACATACATGCCCTAGCCATCTGAGCCGGCGTTGGCGGATTGGAGTAGGCATGCTTGGCATCCCAGCCTGCCGCAGTACCTCGTTGTTCGTGACATGGTCCTGCCAGGATATTCCGAGTATGCGTCGGAGGCAGCGCATGTGAAAAGCACTCAATCTCTTCTCTTGGCGTAGAGTAGAGTGCTTAACACACATGCACGGTACACTGCAGCCTTGGTTCTTATGGTCAGCTTTTTGTTGTTCCAAACTCTGTGCGATAGTCTGGCCAGTGTTGTGGAGGCCTTGCCGATCCTTGTGTTAAGCTCTGCATCTAGAGAAAGGTTGTTGCTGATAGTGGAGCCAAGGTATGTGTAATGCTCCACAGCCTCAAGTTCGCAGTCATTGATGTTGATTTTGGGAGAAGCAGCTTCCTGGGACATCACATTTGTCTTTTTTAAGCTGATAGTGAGACCGAAGTTTATATATATATATATATATATATATATATATATATATATATATATATATATATGTTTGTTTATATATACATTTGTTCTCTATAGACCCTTAGGCCTTTTAACGAATCAAAAGTTAAATATATAAATTGGTAACGTCCTCCACAAGAAATTATAATTATATCAAGTATATCGCTTAATTCGTTCATTTATTTTTTACATAGACGTAGTACTAATTATGTTAAGGTTATTAACTGGAGAGCCATTATAAAGTATTTGGTGTGATGTCCCTTTAATAGGCTTTCAAATTAGATCTAAGTGTGGTTTGGTCCTTCCGGGTTTTTCGTTTTTTTGCGAAAGTTTTTTTTAATTTTTTTTTTATTGTCTCTTATTGTCTTTTTTTTTCCCTTCCTTTTTCAGTTGTTTTTATTATTTTATAAGAACAATATTGTAGTCATTCGTTTCTCCGTCATTTTGACGGGCATAACTACTAGTATATATATATATAGGCCTATATATTATCCCAATAAACGTAGTGAAGTGACCAAAGACACGTGGTCACTGTTAACTTTTCATACAGTTCAGCGTGGTAGTAGAGATTTAAGTGACACGGGCATAGAAACACACCACGCTCATGTGCCTGTGTATTGCGTTGCGGTCATCGAAATTTCTCGCTCACGTGTGTGTGTGTAGTTTGTGTGTGTGTGTGTAGTATGTAACTCAGATTACACTGCTCATCAGACTTTGGCACAGTAAACTTCAACAACCTACTCGACCCCCAAAACTTTATCCTCGCACGCAGGACTATGCCCGCTGTACGACTAACAAAAGGGGAGGCACGCTGGCCGTGTGACTCTGGGACACTCTTCAGACCCGAGAACAAATCCTAGCCTTCACTAGGATTCGAACTCAGGACTTTTGGAACGCGCTGCCGCTCGCCCCTCCCCCCCCCCAACCAAAGCCGGACATATTCATGGTTTTTAGCTTTGCCTGTCGGATGTAGGAAATTATGTTAATTATGGCAGCGCTTTACAAATATTATTATTATTATTATTATTATTATGTTGTGTCTGCCGGACGTCTTGCAACCCTAGAGTTGAAATAAAAGGGCCTTTGCATTTTAAATGTCAAAAGAAAAAAAAATGGTGATCCTGCCAATACCATTCGGTCCTTCTGCATTGCGCAGCCTCCAAAAGCCATTGCTACCTCATCTAATTCTAAGGCAGTGGTTCCCAACCTTTTTAATGCCACGACCCCTTAATACAACTTCATAAGTTGTGGCGACTCCCCAACCATACAATTATTTTCGTCGCTTTTTTATAACTGTAATTTGCTACTGTTGTGAATTGTATTAACTCAGCGGTTCCCAGCCTGTGGGTCGCGACCCAACAGCATATAGCCTACGCTAAGTTACAATAATATATTCATAAATATCGTTCAAACCGCCAATACTGCTGCTTTCAACACAGTAGCTGTTTTTAACAGAGAAGATGCTTTATAACACATCTCTACACATGTGTCACTTGTCAGCATTAAATACATTATGGCGCAAACCCTGTCACATTCACCAGTATTTGTACGTGTAATATGTAACTGGGTTGGCGTGATGATGTCATCAAGCCGGGTATTGTATGTGGGTGCATCTTTATTTGGACGGACCTCTTGGAGACGTATAGATGAACAGCGCCTGGGTTCCTTAAGCCATAGAAAATATATTTATTAATTTATTTTTCAATGGTCTTAGGCGACCCTCGTGAAATGGTCGTTCGACCCCCAAAAAGGTCGCGTCCACAGAATAGGTATAGAATATATTTATATATGTATTCTGTGGTCGCGACCCACAGGCTGGGAACCGCTGTTAAAGGCCTAATGAGAAAGGAGCGGTGCTCTGCCCAACCCCAATGAAACTTTGGTCTTGTTTATTTTATGATCCCGTGGTCCGCCCCTGTCCTTTAGGAAAGTGTTAAAATAATATTGTGATGACTAGTTAAAGATAATTTGATTTATGCCAAGGTACGCCTCTGATCGTCACAGTCATTCAGCTTTTACCTGTGTGACGTGTATATGTGTGTGTGTGAACTATTGCTTCGTGTGTATGTGTGTATCTTTGTGTGTATATGTGTGTGTGTTAGTTATCTATCATTTGTTTTCCTCGCGATGATTATGTTGGCCCCTTGAAAACCAACACGCTGTCTCATGGTCTCTAGCCCAGCCCTATAGCACGTTCAGACACATACAGGGCTACTTACACACGCACAGAGTTACACAAGCACACTTACACACACACACGCAAGCACGTACGCGTGTGTAATTGGAAACACACTCAGTGTGTGTACGTCGAGATATAGACTTGCCTTCCTCTTTTGTTGTTTCAAATTAATGACCGGCCATACAGATTAGCTTTTGTTGGTAGCTAACAACAACTTCTCTATATCAGCATCCGTTGGTTATACACATTCTCTGTATCAGACGTTGGTCATACAACTTTTCTACTACGTCGCTCTGACAAGGATATAGGGATGTATCTTATAGCAGGCAAGTTGACTAAGGCACTATGGATACGTTACACCCTTTCGAGATAGTATTCGTATTTCTATTATTTCAAAGTTGCAGTGTGTCCATTTCTTTACCATGGCAAACAAAACCAAACCGATGGCTTCTAACTTTTCAATGCAGCTTCATTGAGTCTTTTACTATCTAAAACGTCTTCATTGAGTCTTTTACTTTCCAAAACATCTTCATTGAGTCTTTTACTATCCAAAACATCTTCATTGAGTTATTTACTTTCCAAAACATCTTCATTGAGTCTTTTACTTTCCAAAACATCTTCATTGAGTCTTTTACTTTCCAAAACATCTTCATTGAGTCTTTTACTTTCCAAAACATCTTCATTGAGTCTTTTACTTTCCAAAACATCTTCATTGAGTCTTTTACTTTCCAAAACATCTTCATTGAGTCTTTTACGTTCCAAAACATCTTCATTGAGTCTTTTACATTCCAAAACATCTTCATTGAGTCTTTTACTTTACAATACACCTTCTTTGCTTATTTGACCTTTCCATTATGACAAAAGTCATTTATTTTGTTTGTAAACGCAGACGAATAAAATAAGAGTATAAACGGTGTAGTTTAAAAATAAAAGTTATAAAGTTTACTGCCATAGACAGTGTCTTTATCTTCTCGTCTTATATCTTGCAGACAGTTTATATATATCAACTTCCCGAATGTCAACGCTAAAAAGAAAATCTCAAACATTGAAACCAATGAAATTCACCCCTTTACAAATCTTTTTTTTTTATATATCAAAATTCGTCAGTTAATTGGCAGTCATATACTATTTTTGTTCTGTGTTATCGTGTTGTTGTTGTTTCGTACGTTGACCAATTTGATCATTTCTTGCGTATCTTCAACTGATGGTAAATGTTCAACGCTAATGGTGGCTTTATTAAAATACCTAAAACGCAACCCTATGAAACAGCTGCTGCATGATGATAAATCACGTGCAATGACATAAAAACAAAAAAAAATAATAAAAAAATTGAAAGGATTTATACGAAAATTTTGCGTTTTTATGGGTTGTATATGAAAGCATAGATTATATTCATTCAATCGTTATAAAGTTCTATTGATTTCGATTTTGTTTCTTTCTTTACCCCGGAGCCCTCCCCCTCCCCTCCCGTTTGACCCCTCCCCCTCCCCTCCCGTTGGACCCTCCCCCCCATCCCGTTTCCTCCACCCCTCCCCCATCCCGTTTCCTCCACCCCTCCCCCATCCCGTTTCCTCTACCCCTCCAACACATGCTTCATACAAACCATCACTCACGGGAAGAGCGAAAGCGGCCAATGACATTCGAGAATTTCCTAACAAAGTTTCCGTTGCACAAACAGACACGATAGTAGCGCGCTCGCTAACAACGCCGCCGGAATGCCAAACTTTTCCTAAAACGGAGGCCAAATTCAAACAAACTGTAAGTAAACTAGCCCCCCCCCCCCCCCCTCCAAATATATACCAATTAGACAGACGTATTTTCCTAGCTGGCGATCACAAAACTGCAGAGTTGGCGTCATTTCGGTGACCTTTTTTTTTTGGTTTTCCATTGGAGATACAACAGAGTACAGCAGAGTATTGTTTTATTACTTTGAGTAAATAATATACATTTTTCATAAAAAAATTTGTTTCTTACCGAGTGCTATTCAGGCATGTAACGGACTACTGTAGGCCTAATTAGCCAGAAGATTTCACCAGTTTATAACCCGTAACATGGAAGACTAAGCTCATACCACGGTTTAGCGTAATATGTTATTGATCTAGTAAAAAAAAAAACGAAAAAAAAAACGGTCGTTTTTCTCCAACCAAATGCTTTTGTAATTTATTAGACACGCTCACATTGTCGATATATTTATGAGAATGCACATTTACTGCTGGCTATAAAAAAAACAACACTAAAAAACTAACCTGACAAAAACCTCATGTACAGCAAGGGAGTCTTAACATGTAAGATAATATAATACAGTGATGTGTGTGTAAATAGTGTGGGGCCGATGTTGATCCGCGGGCCTTTAGTTGGAGACCACAGCACTAGACTCAATTTTAATTGAGCGCATTCTTCTAGACAGCACAAAAGAGCTACCATCTTTGTTTTTAGTATTATATTATAGGTATAAATAAAGCCTACTATGAAAAGCCTGCTATTATACTCGTACAGTACAAACTATTATAATAGAGTTTGAGTCTTTTTTTTTGTTTGTATTTTTTATCTTTTGGTCAATACTTTCTAATTTAGCCCCAAAACTTGAAGCGAATATATCACAATAAAAATCGAAGAAACAAACACAAGCGAAGTTAATAATATAGTTAATGATTTTATTAATGTGCGCCATCAAAGTGTAATCAAAGGAAAATGTGCTGTCTTTTTAAAATAATAAACATTTCTCATTTACGTAGGCCTAGACCCTTTTTAAAATCTACATTCTGGACGACCTATTTTCTGTGATATATATCTTATGTATGGCTTTTATTATGTTAGATCTATATTTCGTATTACCAATTTTCTCTAAGATCTATATTCTGTACGACCTAAATTCTCTGAGATCTCTATTATCTATGCATGATTTATGACACAATCACACACACACACAGAATCACATAGACCAACGCAGTGGCAAGCACAGTTACTTTGGCAACACATAGAGTCTACATGTGTGCATTTATAAACTGTTTTTTCGATTCCCAAAGACAGAACCTCACTGAAAAGGAAATCCCATGTTAAGCTTCTTGATAGCCATTAACAATGAAAACGCAGAGTTACTCCATTTCTCTGACACGCCATTTAATCAATTATTACGTCACAGATGCTAATACTCTCAACCCGCCCCCCGCTATTGTCCTTTTCAATTTAATTTGTTACACCTTCGGGTTTTTAAGCTTTTGTACGAGTGTGTGTGTGGGGGGGGGGGGGGGGAGGGTGGAGGGTTAACCTATTGTGTACTCTGAACCCTGTTGCTGATTTCGACGCACTTGTGCATGTGCGTGCGCGCGCGGGTGTTCGCCAGGATTCATACGGGTCTCGGGAAAGTTTAGGGAAAATTTTGGGAAAGTTTTGGGAAAGCTTGGGAGAATTTATGAAAAACTGACCAGGGTTTAGGAAAGTTAGACTGGTCAATTTCGCTAAAATGGACAATACATCATCAAAATATACTATTTTTTTATAAAGCGAAAAATGTATATAGTTAGGTTGATAAGTGCTTTATTAAATCCCATCCTTATTTTTTAAATCCTAAATTATTCAATAAGAATTATTCAAAATACATCAACAAATATTTGCATTTTTCTTTATATATTGCACACTGCCTGTCAACATTACAGCATTTCACACATAATGGAAAATATTGGCTTGTTAACGTATTTTTCGGAATGAAGTTTGTGAAAGTGGTGTGAATGTTAATTTTGTAAAGAGTGAAAATCCTTTGAGCGAACGCACGTGCTAGATGTGTGTGTTTGCTCGCTCGTGCATATCTGGTTGTATGATGTAGGCGTCGTATTGTCATAATCCTTGTTTATACGCCCCTATTTCTACAATGTCTTATAGCCAACCATCCCTCCCCCATTCCTCACACACATAGTAAAGTAAGTAAAGCACCCGTCGGACCAAATTGATCACAGGGGCCGTTGAAGCAGGCTTCACCAGTTTCTGTGGCCACGGCATACTAGGGGATTGTGTTGCCAGAACAATGCATCAGCCGCCTTTACTTTACCCCAACTCATTGTCAGGTAACCGCAACAGAGCTGGGTTAGACTCGGGGACACCCTCCCGTCCAGGGAATAAAAAACAATCATAGCCTTCACCAGTATCCGAGCCCAGGCCCTTCGTTACGCCAGTCGAACGCGCTGCCGACTCGACCACTGTGCCCGACTTCTCACACACATACGCATTAAAAAGAAAAGAAATGTGTTAAATTATTACATCAATTACTTTAAAAAAGAATATCAAAGAAACAAAAGGGCTTTCAGCTTTCTCTGAGGTTTTGGCGCGGGCCCGTGAACCAGATGTAGCCTAACCTTCAAAGGAAAAAATAAAAATAAATAAATAATCGATAAAACTTAGACTATAAAGTTGGTTTAAATATATTTTTTTTAACAAGACAACAAGCCTGTCTGACAAAGTACCACCATTTTACGCCCAATATGATGTTTCCAAAAATATAGTCTACTTGCTAAATTGCCCGGCGTTACCCGGGGAAAAATTAAACAGGCCTATAACAACTACAGATAAAAAAAGTTGTAAACTACGATGAAGAAAAGAGCTGTAGATCTAAATGAAAATAATTGCAATTTTTTTTTTACTGAAGACTTTTAGGAAAGTTATTTAAAATCAGTATTGTATTCGTGTTAAAAAAAATAGGCAAGTCTTTTTATTTAACATAAGGCTAACTTGCCCGGTGTTGCTAGTAGATTTACAAACTTTAAAAAAAAAGTAATATTAGAGCTAATTGAAGTTTTTTAAAAATGTAGAAGATAAATGTAGAGACTAACTGTCAGTCCGATACGTTAACCACTTAGCTAACGAAGACACATGCCCGAAGTGAAATCACAAAACTATAATATGAGACAATAAGGTCACGTGTCCTTAAATTAACTAATATCGGTTGAACACACACACAGAGAGTTTTATTTATAGAGAGATTATCTAGCAGCAATAACAAACAGAACATGAGATTAGAAGCAAACTTTGGGTGAACGGAAGGCGGAGGGAGTAAATATTGACAAAACAAATAAAGAACATACAATAAACAACATGAGTTATAAGTCTCAGGGGTCGGCAACCTACGGACAGACTTGGCCCGCAGAGAAATTTCCAATGTCTACAAATAGAAAAACACACAAACAGCAAGTTGAACTTTTAGACTGTTTGTACTAGATCTACTTCTTATCTTATCTTATATATTACTGACGAAGATCATAGGCACATTGTTATAAAAAGGTTAGCCGATACCCGATCTAGACCGGTTTTCTCTCAAGGCTTTCATTTCATTCTCGTGACTCGGGTTTTTTATGCGTCATCTTCGTGACTCACCAACATTATATATTGTCTCTACTAGCCTCTGTGTAACTTATAGTAAAAGATATATAGATCAGTTTTTATATACTACAATTTTTATTTGTATGTGTGTGTGTGTGTGTGTGTGGGGGTTTCGGCTGGCGCACCGAATGTCCTGGGTTCTAATCCTGGTGAAGGCTAGGATTTGAAGACTTGAACGTGTCCCTGAGTCTACCCAGCTCTTATGGGTAGGCCTAACCTGACTTAAGTTGGGGCAAAGCGCAGAAATGGGCATTCTCATGGCCACACAATCCCCACAGTAACTAGTGGACGCTGCTTCACCGGCCCTATGAATATAATTTGGTCGGGCGGTTTACTTTACTTTACTACTTTACTAATTTACTTGTAGCTAAAATTGGATTCAGCTATATAATCTACAGTATACTTTTAAAGTACGATGTTTGTGACTTATCCGATTCTCATTGGTTTAATTTAATAACACGTGACCTGATTGTCTCATATTTTACCTTTTCTCTATCGATCTCTACATGCGTCCTCCCTAGCTGAGTGGTTAGCATCACAGACTGCCATGCGGGTGACATGGGTTTTTATTTCCCACAGCTGACATTTTGTTTCTGTAATAGCCATAGGCGGGCTACTTAAAAAAAAAATCCATTGCTTTTTTTTAAAAAAAAGATTGTAAACAATTGTGCGTTATCCTTGCATTCAAACACACGTGCATTGAAGAATGTGGTAACTTGACACTTGTTAACAACAAAATAGAATGATTAACCTTCCTGGCTTGGGAATACACAAGTTGAAAAGTACCGCCGTAGACAACAATGTAAATTTAGTCACAAAGAAAAAAAACGGGTCGTTTTTTCTCCAACCAAATTTCGTTTATGTTTTATTAGACACGCTGACATTGTCGATGTATTTATGAGAATGCACATACCCGTGGCTATTTAAAAAAAAAAAACAATATAAACAAGCAACGACTAACCCGTCAAGAAAAAAATAAAAACCATACTACAAAGAACCGAATACCAAAATACAGATAATATAAAGCAGTTTAAGTCGATAACGTTGTACATTGGTAGACGTTTTTTTTATAGGCTAGTGCAACGGTCGGCAACCTTTTGATCTCAGTGTGCCAAAGTAGGATTTCTAATTCTTTCAGCGTGCCAACAGCCTAAAATTCACCCTGCCCTCTGATCTTATCTTATACATTACAGACGCTCCTACTATAAAGAAGATTATTGCGTCCTACGCTCATTCGTGGTCCGAGTCTAGTCTTGCATTTTTATAAATGTTTTAAATGATGTTAAGTTACTGGTTTTCCTGGTTTGTTCAGGCAACCCATTCCATGCCCGAATGCCACTCGGGAAGAAAGAGTACTTATATGTATTTGTTCTCGCATAAGGGACAAGGAAAGTGTTTTTGTCTTTATGTTTATCTAAGCTTTGCAACAGGTTGTCATTGTGTTGAATTTCTAAATTAGAGTTTAATGCCTTATGTATTATTACTACTTTACTCTTTGCCCTTCTGTCCTCTAGTGTTTCTAGGTTTAGTGATTTGACTAATGGTGTTACTCTTGTTAATTGTTATGAACATTGCAGCTTTTTTAAAAATTTGTTCGAATTTTTTAATGTTTTCCTTAGTTGATGGGTCCCATACAGATCCTGCATATTCTAGTATAGGACTCTCTAATGTGAGATAGCATTTTAGTTTTATATTCTTATCGCATTTGTAAAAGTTCCTTTTTATGAATCCTAATGTTTTGTTTGATTTTTTAATTACTTCATCAATATGGGTGTTCCAAGATAACTTGTCATTTATTATTACTTCTAGATACTTAGAATTGTTAGTTTGAGTTAGTTCTTTACCATGATTTAAGTAGTTTGCTATTATTTGTTTCTTTTTCTTGGATACCCTTATTAGTTGTAGAAGAGACTTGAATTGCATTTTGGGGGTCTACCGCGTGCCATTGAAAATCGCTCCGCGTGCCAAGTGTGGCACGCGTGCCTTAATTTGCCGACACCTGGGCTAGTGGGTACATTAATGTAAAAAAAAAAAAGAGAGGGTGAAACTGGTTATTAAAAGTGTGAAGATAATAATAGTGTATAGATCTAAGACACTAAGATGGATGGCTTAGCCCCCCTCAGCCCCCCCCCCCTGTGGCTTCGCCCCTGGATGGGATTGAGTCCTGACTGCTTCTGTAGTCATAGAGTAAACATTGCTCAGCTCCCCACCTCCTTCCCCACCACCACCACGTATGGTCCCTCACGAGCCCCCGAACTGGCCCGAACCCGAGGGTGGAAAACGCCCACTTGATCGTCACCGTGCAGTCGTCGGTGAGGGATCTCGACACTTGGCACTCCCCCACCTTATACTCCCCACCCCCCCCCCCTATTTTCTCTGTACGCCCTCTTGTTTGAAATGTAAATAAACAAATATGTATATATAATATTTAACGTCGAGTCGTGAAGAGAAACAGGTGGCGGTGGTGTCAGCCGGCTCGCGAGCCATTGGGGCGTTGGTTGGTGGGGGCTTGTGGGAAGGAGTGGGGGGGGGAAGAGTGCAGTCACGTGACAGGTATCCACGTGGATATGATTGGATGAATACAAACACATCCGTTGTTTTGTTTGTTTGTTTAACTGTGTTTTCTTATGAGGATATATACATATATAAACAAAGGATAAACTCTTAGGAAAAAGGTTGAAGTTGAACAATTCTTTCGTTTTTTTTTTGTGCTTCAATTATTTGAAACGTACGAACAACTTTTTACTTTCAATCTGCGTTCTCTTTCATCTATGTTAATGGTTAAAAAATCGTTATATAAAAAAATACAATTTAAATATTTAAAGAGAAAAAAAAAGGTTTATGCGTTTTATATAGTCTACGCTTTTGGATATAGATTTCTTAGGAGCAAGACGCCAAACTTAATCTTGGCGCTTAGATTCAAATTGGTATGATCGAACTTAAATATATAAAAAAACTAATTTAAATATATATAAATATATATGTATATACTATTTTTTGTTATGTTGTTGTTTGGTTTTAATTTCAACTTGTCTGGTGGGCGTGGCGTATAATAGGCTTTTATTGTCTTGGAATTTTAACACAAAAACACATACATACACACAAACTCACACACGAATGCAGACACGCATACACATACGCGCGCGCATAGATCGCCGTCGGCAAGAAACGAAAGTTAAGGGGGGAAAGCACTTGTCATTTACACTACGATCTATTTGGTCCGACGGATACTTTGACTTACTCCTGTCATTTTACAAGCATTAAGTCACAGGTAGGTAGGCTGTTCAGCATATAATCTGGGTAGTGTTTCGTGTTAGTCTCGGCTGACGTCATCTTACAAACAGGAACACGTTCGTATTTCATCATTATTATTATTATTACTTGCTTTATTACTCTCGTTATTTGTATTTAAAAAGAAGATAATAAGATGGAACGCGTGCTTTAATATTTCTGCTATTTGATGACTCGAATGACTTCTGCTTTAGAATTCCCGATTCCTTTTTGTAAGTTTTGTACTGTACATTTGATTTAATCACTACTATAATGTTCTCAATGGCTGTCTTATATGACTTTTACGCTCTTACGTTGACTTTAAAGATTTCCGCTGTAAACAACTTTCGATTTTATTTTTGATTTATCATTGATAAAAATCATAGCGATTAAATAGAACGGAAGAGTACAATGCAAAGAATAAAAGAAGATATTCGAGTCATTAAATAGCAGAAATATTAAAGCAAGCAGTCCATCTTTTTATAGTCTTTGATCTGTCATGCTATACTGTCCGGTATTTCCCGTTTTATTAAATTACCGAAAATTTCACAGAAACAAAGTACAAATTCAGGAGCCAACGTTTTAATGGTCGAATATGATAATCGGTAATTCCCCAATATTTCACGCCTTTCAGGTCAATCGCTCTCTCTCTCTCTCTCTCTCTTTCTCTCATTCCATATAGAGTATAGAGTCTATGCAAAGTCGAGTATCGACTAACTTTATCTGAATGTTACGTTACGCGTCATAATCCGGTCAACGGTGTTAAAATACGATTTTGATATACGTATAAGAAAAAAACTTACAGGTACCCGAACCCATATAGAATATTTTACTTGTATAACTGAAAGGAAATACAAATGTTCTCTCTATTTCAACGTAGACGTTATCATTATATCACCCACTTTTTGTCCGGTTAGTTATTAAGCTGTTTCATAATCTCTGATCCGCTGATGCGAAACACGTGTTTTACCCGTAATCTGCACCACCTGCCCTCGATGGTGAACATTCAGTGAAATTAGTTTTATTCCACTGGTCGGCCCCAATGTGTGCTTTCTGCACTGTCAACTCACATTTTGTTGGAGTGTAATACATTTGATGAAATTTGACGTAAATTCTATTACTGTAGAGCTCTTCATGAACTTTTCAGCAAAATTAAACCAAAGCATATAATAAACTATATTAAAGACATACACCTGTACGACATAATTTAAAGATATAAGAACAATAAAATGGATACAAGAGAAAAATGACAACAACGTTATCAAAAAGGCCCTACATAACCTTCGATGTTGATGGGCCGGAAATTCAACAATTCAATTCAAACCAATTTATTCCACTAGTTCTCGGTGGAAATGTACTACTCCATAGTTTTCTCAGACTTTGTGTGTATTCTGTGAACCGGCATTGAATTTTTCTTTTTAAACTTCTTCTACGTGACCCACAAACACATTTTTGACGCCTTTTACCCTAGTCCAAAGGCTCGGCAACTTTTTTTTTTATAACAGTGTGCCCAAGTAGGATTTTTAAATTCATTCAGCGCGCCAACATCCCCAAAAGTCATTCTGAAATTCTCGTAGGATTGCACTTTTGGAGGTCTTCCGCGTGCCGTTGAACATTGCTCAGCGCACCAAGTCTGGCACGCGGCCATTAGGTTGCCAACCTCTACCCTAGTAAAAGCAATATTTAAAAAAAAAAAACGTTATGAGTTTCCATACAATTTAGTCTTTCATTTATTTGGCGGGCCCTGTAATTTTGATTTTCGTGGCCCGGTGCCGGGAAAACGTCGGTCAACTCGGATGTACAGTTGTCCATAATTCCAATGAAATACTTGAGACAGTTGAATCATTTGTTTCTTTTGTCATTCCACAATAAGGGGGGTCGTTTTTTTGTTTTGTTTTTTTCAAGTACTTTTCGATATCACGAGCGACATTAGGACCTGTAATGGATTTTACCTGAATTATTGTCGTGAAAATATCCTCCTCCAAACAACTTGACATTATTTCCAACACTGTATTAATATGCCAAAAAAAAAACAACAACAACAACGTAAGATCACACGATAAGCACAGAAAGTAGGCTAATAATCGCCGGTAAAGACAGAATACAAAAAAAAGGGGTGGGAGGGGGAGGGGGGATGCGGCCGTTAAGACAAAACACAGTAATGTTCGCTCAATCTTCTCTGACGGGGGATGTCAGGCCCCCCCCTTTCCTCCCAGAGCCTTCTTTCCTACCCCAGGCCGCCCACACGACGGGGGAAAAGTGATGGGTAGGAAGTATGAAGGGCAGAGCCGCGTAGAAATGTAGTCGACGCTAAGGCCATTCCACTTGTAAGGTCGTAAGGCCCCCCCCCACCCCGCCCCAACAAAAGTCCCCCTACCCTTCAACTCCTCCCGAGTCCCTACCCGCACTCCGTTTGTTACAAGTGAGAACAAGAACGGAATGCAGATGTCAATTGCATTGGCGTAAGTTTGGAGGTGTGGGGGTGGGGGAGGGGAATGGCGCCGCCTGGAGGTCGGAATTGGCGCCTCCTTAAAGCTTAGATCTAGTTGGTCTGTTCAAATTTTTGTTAGTATGCTAACGTCCGAAGATAAAAAAAAAGTACGTACTGACTATTCGGACCCGATAGACTTAGTAATATATAGTAAATATCGGTTACTTTATATAGGTATGGGTTGGCTTTGTAGTCTTTTTTGTAATAGTTAGTATCGGTTAGTTTATATAGGTTAGGGATGGCTTTTGTAGTCTTTTTTGTAATAGTTAGTATTGGTTAGGTTATATAGGTTAGGGATGGCTTTGTAGTATTTTTTGTAATAGTTAGTATCGGTTAGTTTATATAGGTTAGGGATGGCTTTTGTAGTCTTTTTTGTAATAGTTAGTATCGGTTAGTTTATATAGGTTAGGGATGGCTTTTGTAGTCTTTTTTGTAATAGTTAGTATCGGTTAGGTTATATAGGATAGGGAAAGATTTGGTGTTTTGTGTGCTATTTCTTATAAATTTTAAAATATAGTAAAAGTTACAATATATGTTGTGTTTTCCACCCCCTTGTTTAATGTTTTTTATGGGTTCTAAGGAATTCCGACTGAAGCTGGGTCCGAATAGCCATTTAATTCTAAAATGACCCGGGTCCGAATAGCCGCAGCCAAAAAGGTATCAGTTTGGCGCCTCTCCAAACTTCGGTGCCTGGGGCGGTCGTCCCCACAGCACACATCTAAATCTATCTGCGCTTCTGGATTGGTTGAAATCTGCGCTTCTGGACAGGTTGAAATCTGCGCTTCTGGATTGGTTGAAATCTGCGCTTCTGGTTGGTTGAGTTCTGCGCTTCTGGCTGGTTGAGGCAGTACAATAGACCCATAAAGAATGTAATAACATATCTATAATATACTACTACTACTAATAATAATTATTATCCATATAGCGAATCTTTCCATGCTATTCCATTAGCACGATCGGTGCGCTTATTAAAAAACAGCAAATGACGATATACTTAGAAACTTAATATACATCTTTTTATATAAAGTAGACTGTGTGTGTGTTCAACCAATCATAGTAGTTAATTTAAAGACACGAGACCTTATTGACTCATATTATACTTTTGTGATTTCACTTCGGACAAGTCCCTCGCTAGCTAAGAGGATTACGTATTGGACTGCTATGCGGGCGATCCAGGTTCGATTCTTCATTTAGGGCTAGACATCGATACCTTTTTTCTAATATTTTTTTTTTGCCAAAGGCGTGGCGTGCCGTGTAACAGGGTACCCCATCTGTTCGCCCGCCGGTGCAATCTTAAGGTGAACGTATCGGCGGTTTACACACTTGGCCAGTCTTTCGAGGAACATGGGTGTTTTGAATTGCCAGATGTATGTAAATTCGATTACGAAATTTTCCTTTTTCTTAAAAAAATAAGGCACGCCTGTAACGAGTCTGAGATCTTTAAACGAATGTTCATCTACCTCTGAATACGTAATTAAAAAAAATACATACAAATCAAACAACTCGACTCTGATGCCCCCCCCCCCCCCCCAACCCATTGATCCCGAAGTCCTAGGTCTTGTTAGCTTAAACACAGGTAAATCCTGTCGTTTTGTTGTAGATTCATGAACGTGTTTAGTCTTGATCAAACTTTGAAAAAACAAATGAAGTAGATTACGCCAATCAACGCTGGAGAAATAATTAAGACCACCGAGTGTTTGAGATTATGTCCCTCTCAGTGGGGCAATGATAGGTGGGGCAGTTTGACACGAGACAAATAATTTTATTTGTGACGCCACTATCTGGCTGACATATGCCCGAATGTCCGCCCATTTTCTCTGCTTAATTTGTGTGTGCGTCAACCCTTTTCTCTGTTTGTCCGTCTGTTTGCCAGTCAGATAATCATTCGGTAGGTTTGTTTTGTCTACCCGCTTTTCTAACTGCTTGCCTGTCTGTTTGTCTGCTTGTCTAACTGCCTGTCTGTCTGCTTGTCTGTCTGCTTGTCTATTTTTCTGTCTGTCTGCTTGTCTGTCTGCTTGTCTAACTGTCTGTCTGTCTCCTTGTCTGTCTGCTTGTCTAACTGCCTGTCTGTCTGCTTATCTGTCTGCTTGTCTAACTTTCTGTCTGTCTGCTTGTCTGTCTGCTTGTCTAACTTTCTGTCTGTCTGCTTGTCTGTCTGCTTGTCTAACTGTCTGTCTGTCTCCTTGTATGTCTGCTTGTCTAACTGTCTGTCTGCTTGTCAAACTGCCTGTCTGTCTGCTTATCCGCTTTCTGCTTGTCTATCTGCATGTCTAACTGTCCGTCTGTCTGCTTATCTACCTGTCTGCTTGTCTAACTTTCTGTCTGTCTGCTTGTCTGTCTGCTTGTCTAACTGCCTGTCTGTCTGCTTATCTACCTGTCTGCTTGTCTAACTGCCTGTCTGTCTGCTTATCTACCTGTCTGCTTGTCTGTCTGCTTGTCTAACTGTCTGTCTGCATGTCTAACTGTCTGTCTGTCTTTCTTATCTGCCTGTCTGCTTGTCTGTCTATCTGTATGTTTATCTGCCTGTCTGTATGTCACTTTTTTTTCTGTATGTTTGCACGTTTGTTTGTCTGTCCACCTGCGTGTCTCTCTTTCTGCCTGTCAGTTTATCTGCGCGTACTTCTGCTTCTCTGCCAACCTGTCATTCTATTAACCTGCCCATTTACCCAACTCTAGTGCAATGGAGGGGTGTTGTGCAGCCCACTTAGCTCTTTTAACCACTTTAGTTACTCTCCTCCTTATATCCTCCTTACCTCCTAACACACCATACGTCTGCTATTTGATGTACTCAAATGACTTCTTTTCGGAATTCCCGATTCCCTTTTGTACTGTACACTTCCGTTTTATTTAATCGTTATGATTATGATTTTCTCAATGAAAAATTAAAATTAAAATAGAAAAGTTGTATACAGCGGAAACATTAAATGCAAACGTAGGAGCGCAAGTTAGCCTTATGTGGTGCGCACGTAAAAAAAATAACATACTAGCTCTAAAAAAAAGAGCAAGCTGTCCATCTTATTATAGCCTTTGCGAAGACCATAAAGGAAGGGGGGGGGGGCATACAGGGACAAAAATAGTTAAAAAGTGGATTCAAGATGAAATAATGACAGCAACAACAGCACAAATAACAACTCAATGAAGATCATTATGATAAAATAACATTATTTAACCATCGACGTGATGGCTATCTTCAATACAGATGTCGCATCGAAGCGAAGGTTTACCAGTAAGCAGTTAAAAAAAACAACAACAACAAATGCTTTCCCGCGTTCGTGATCTCATCTCAACTTATATTAACCTTTTTTTAACTTATCCTAACTTAAATCTTATCTTATATATTACAGATGCTCCTTCTATAAAGAAGATTATTGCGTCCTACGTTCATCCGTGGTCCTATTCTAGTCTTACATTTTGATTAATTTTTAAATGATAAATTACTATTTTTCCGAGGTTTGTTCACGCAACCCATTCCATGCCCGAATGCCACTCGGGAAGAATGAGTACTTATATGCGTTTCTTCTCGCATAAGGGATAAGGAAAGTGTTTTTGTCTTTATGTTTATCTGACCATTAACAGGTTGTTATTGTGTTGTATTTCTAAATCCGAGTTTTATGCTTTATGCATTATTACTACTTTACTATTTGCCTTTCTGTCCTCTAGTGTTTCTAGGCTTAGTAAATAAAATGATGATGTTACTTTTGTCAGTTGTGAGTATTAGCTAGTAATTAACCTTGTATATCTCTTTTCCGAATTTATTCAAATTTTTAAAATGTTTTCTTTAGTTGATGGGTCTCATATACATAATAATTGTTTGGTTTTACACAAATCCTTGCGTTTTGATAAAAAAAAGTATATAAAAGTATTATAAAAGTTATTACGATGGTTAGATCGTTAGTTTTTTTTCCTGGATATTTCAAATCAACTCGTTCCATACCATTTGAGAAGAAAAATTTAAATTATAGGCCTACGATTTAGTCTAGGGGTGTGCACCATATCTTCGTGATTGGGCGTATTAGTAGTACCTCACGTTAGTTGGGGGTAAAGTAAAGGTCGCTGGGCATTGTGCTGGCCACACATCTCCTAGTATGCCGTGGTGACGGAATACTTTAATTTTTACATTCTTTTTCCTATTACATTCTATTCTCTATTATATTCTATTCTCTATTACATTCTCTTCTCTTCTATTCTCTATTACATTCTATTCTCTATTACATTATATTCTCTATTACCATAGTCTGTTACATTCTATTCTCTATGCTGCGCAACATATCGTATTTCATATCGCATTTCATTTTTCTGTTCTTTTCTCCATTCGTACAATTCCATACAACCCTATCTTTGCGCGTAGAACAAATTAATTATGGTACTGATAACAAAAAAACATGGTCTATGGTTTATAACAGGACAAGCTATTTGTAAAGCACTTTTATCTTTGTTTAGTTTACATTATGATTTAGAATGTTGTCGATTTTTTTTTTACGCATACCATTGTGATTGTGTGTACAATGCAACGCTCCTTCTGTTCGTCATTCTTTCTTTTCAAAAGTCTAACTTTGTGTACCGAAGGAGATTAATATGTCAATAGTTCTGACAAGTTCAAAATAAAATATATTATATTTTATCCAGAGTAAAACAATAAGAACCACAACAGCTTAGTATAGCATTATGTTGTAAAAAGAATAATAAATTAAAACCATCTGTTTGCATCCGTCATCTGCCCCCTTTACTTTGTTTGCTGTTTTAAGACCTCTTATCTTGTTTGCCCCGCCCACTTTAACCAGTTCCAACAGTTTTAAAACTACGGTACGTTAACTACAACAGACTGTAAGAAATCGGGTTAGAGGTTGCAGTTTTTTTGGATCAGGGGGGGGGGACGTTTTGGGGATATTTTATGGCAGCGCATGTATCGGTTTTTATGATGTTCCCCAAATCTGTTCCACAGTTGGAACAGTCGACATATCCCCGACTGTGTGTGAAATGGTATCTGGGCTTTGCTTTGACCTTTGTTAGCAGTTCCAATCCAGCCACCCTCTGGCCTTTGCGCCCAAATTTGGGCAGGATTTCCGACATCACATCCCGCCCAGATACGAGCAGACCACTATAATATACAGACTGAGAACTGGAGGCACACCATAGTGCTAGACAACCAGAATCACATTGGGTGAAGCCTTTCCCCGAGTTTCCACGTGGAACTGGATTTTGAAACCCTGAGCAGACACTGCAACTGTAGCCCACTACACAGAGAAGCCCCCCCAAAACACAGTCTGGCCTTCAGGTGCCACCATGGAAGAAAAGCTCTGGGGGGGGGGGGGAGGGCAAAAACTATTTCTCACAAAAACAGTCCTTTTCATTTGATAGACGGGACTGGTGGTCTAAACCAGGGGTCGGCAACCTATGGATCGCGCGGGAGGCTTGGCACGTCGAGGGATATTCAATGGCACGCAGAATAGGCCAAAAATATTTTCAAGTCTAGTGCCACAGAACGATGACTTTTAGGCTGTTTGCACACTTAATGAATTAGAAATCATACTTTGGCACACTGCTATTAAAAGGTTGCCGAATCCTGGTCTAAACTGTAAAGGGAAAGTTTAAAATAGAAGAAAAAGTAAGGATTGGAGGTGAATGATATTGTGCTATCGAGTTTAGAGTTGTATGGGCTAGAGTTTAGCTTCATCACAAAAAACAACAGACACACACATCAAAACCCACCAACACTGAAGGTAAAGATAAATATGGCCTACTAGTCTAGTTTCTTTTTTTAGCCGGACACGTTACGGAAATTAACATTGAATAATTGACAACTCGGCAAAGCAATGTCCGATAAATATTGAACACGCTGTCATGGGTGTGGTAAGCGGAGAGCGTGCCACTGATTATCCAATCGTAGCATGGGTGGGTGGAGGTGGGTGGTTCATTAAACCATTCGAAGAAACGGGCACAAGGACGAATGATTTATTTAGTCAAGGACCTACCCTACCAGTACACAAAGAAATGAAGAGACGAACGAACCATATTTGCATCCGCATTATGGAAACACCTTGAACATTTTTGTTAATGTTGTTGTTGTTGTTTTGGGACATACGATACAAGCAATTGGAATTCATGACTCTGTACAGCTTCAGTTGTTGTTTTAGGACATACGATACAAGCAATTGCAATTCATGACTCGGTACAGCTTCAGTTGTTGTTTTATTTCTGTGAGACCAAGGCCTAGATTGAACTGTGACAGATTAGGAACCAGACCAGCCATTGTTACCGCCCCTGGTGCTTCTTGACCGCTAAATATTATACAAGTTAAAGAAGTGATGTATCTAAGTGGCTTCTGGGCAAGTGAAGCAGCATTCACAGTCTGTCTCACAAAGCCCAGCCGTCTTTCCTTTACCGCCACAACTCATTTGTACTCACCGAATTTATAAGTCTCTAAAAAAAAAACTCAATAGTCCAGGGTGTGGCGTATTAGGAGTGAGCTCTGGGGAGGCACACCAAAGCTCTGTACGGGCTCCAGCCACCCCACGTCAAGCCAAAGGCATGGCGTGCCGTGTAACAGGGAATGTTTCCGCAGACCAGCTTATTTTTCACTGCGGTTCCCATGGGATCATTATCTCTCTTTCTCTCTCTCTCTAATACAAAAAGCACAAAGAAGTACAAAAGCTTAACAATACATATTGGAATTAGCACCGTATCCTTCTGACAGGCGTGACATGATTACTGAACTGTATCAAATGTCTAGCTTCAAAGTATCTGGAATCTGATCCACGGTGTGCATTTTACAGTCAGAAGCATTTCAAGTAAAAAAAAAAGTTGTTTTCTGTATAAAAAAAAGTGTAGGATAAAAGTTTCGGCCATCTCGTACAAACTGTAATGAAAAGGAAATCAAATGGCATTTGCATTATAGAATCAAGAATTTACGTATGGATTCATTTGGAATTTTTTTGCAAAATTTGATTTATACAAGCTTTATCTACAAGAACAAAACATGAAACTTTTCCAGAACCAATTTTTCTGTTGACATCGGAATCGGTAATCTTGTTATCTTATTTTCTTATCTTATACATTTCAGACGGTCTTTGTATAAAGAAGATTATTGCGTCCTACGCTCATTCGTGGTCCGAGTGTAATGCATTTTCATTAGTGTTATAAATGATGTTAACTTAGTGGTTTTTCTGGTTTGTTCAGGCAACCCATTCCATGTCCGGATGACACTCGGTAAGAAAGAGTACTGACAGTTTGAAGCCAAGAATCCCTTGGTTTTTCAATGCATCTTTCTCTCTCCCTATTGGCTTCAAACGTACCGAATTTAAGACTCAATAATCATTGAGATAAATATGGAACAGCCTGAATCAAGCCGATTCGTTCCGTTTTATTATTATTTTTTATTTTAGAAAGTCTGAACTTTATCTGATTGAAATTAATCTTGGTTTTTCATTGTTGTTGTCATTCTGTTGTATTTTTTTTCTGCAATAATCTAGTCCCCAGCAGTGTTTGTATGGGGTAGTGAACGGGTAAACCTCCTTTAAAACGTTTGGGGACCACTGGGCCAGCGAGTTTTCGATTCCAGGAGAGAAAAATCAAATAGTTCATGTACACAATGACCTATTTTATATCTAAAATCTAAACCTTCTTCTTATTCAGCGTTCCATTTCGCTTTCTTTTACTATGTCAGACTGGGGCAGTTCTGTTTCCCTGATGAACCAGGTGGCTGTTATTTGTAAGAATGGCTTTAGGCCACAGAACGTTTCCCTCCACGGTGGGTCCCTGAGACCAGGCTTGGTTACGGCCTTCTCTATGGCGTGGACACCATTGCAGGGTGTGCTCTACATTTTGGAGTCCATTTCCAAAGTGGGCACCAGGGGCCGATTCGACGCTGTTGGTCTAATAGTCTGTTGCGCCCTGTCCTGAGTCGGAATATGGTGGTCTGTTCATATCAGGTAGGGAGGAGGAGGAGACAGTGGACCATAGCCTTCGGGAGTGCGCCCGTCTCGTCAGTGATCGAGAGTGAACCCACTATCCACCGCTCTCTACGGTGATTTAAACGTGCTCAAGCTGCACGGCAGGGTTTTTATCCAGGGCTATAAGGGACTAATACTCTCAGCTCTCCAAACGGAGTTCAATTCTGGTAAGGTGTGGCCAGTGGTCTCCTCTTGGAGGATTGTGTAGTTATTGAGTCCATTTTCTCTTGTACATGTCTTTGATTAACCCTCCATCCTTTTTTTAAATTTTTCTTTTTCCTTCTCTCACTTTCAGATCGCTACTCGGAGTACTACAAGTACCACCGCGACCTTCACCCTTACCACAGGAAGTCGTCCAGGGGCGGCAAGGAGGAAGAGGAGGAGGACGACGACGATCAGTTCAATGTGTTCATCTGTCTGCTGTTCTGCATTATGGGCCTGGGCGTCATCATTGGCCTGATCATCTTGCTGTGCCAATACGTCGACCAGAAGGAGCAGGAGCAGGAGAAGGCTGGCATGGGCGGGCCCGTTGACGAAAGTAGGTCATTCTTTCTCGAATCCTTACAAAAACACTTCCGGTTTGTTTTGTTTTTTTCTCGTAGACGTAGAAAGATAGAGAAGAAAATTGGGATGTATAAATAGATAAATAGATAAATAGATACACCAAGCTTATTAATAGATAGAAAATAAATACAGATAAACAGACAGGTTGACTGATACAAAGACAGATAGACAGTATAACATATAGCTAATCATAAAGGAAATAGACAGATAAACAGACAGATTGAAAGGCGTTTCGATAAGCAGACAGACAGATAATAGGACAAGATCGATAGACAGAATGATTTTAAGAAAGACATATAAATTGGCAGACAGACAGATCGATATACAGGCAGTTATAAAGCTAGACAGTTAAATAGACAGAGAGATAGCCAGACAGATAAAATGACAAATAGATACACTTAGATACACGAATAGGCGGACATATAGATAGAAAGAAAGATGGATAAATAGAAAGATATATAAATAGAAAGATAAACTGATTGATAGAAAGATAGCTACTTAGCGAAATGCATAAATAGATAGATTAATTAATAAATCATTATATAGAAAGATAATGGGATGGATTTAAATATTTAAAAAAAGATATGATATAAAGATAAAATGATAGAAAGAGATAGAAAGATAAAAGGATTGACGGATCGATATATTGTTTGATAGATAGATAGATAGATAGATAGATAGATAGATAGATGGATAGATAGATAGATAGATAGATGGATAGATAGATGGATAGATAGATAGATGGATAGATAGATGGATGGATAGATAGATAGATAGATGGATAGATAGATAGACGGATAGATGGATGGATAGATAGATAGATAGATGGATAGATAGATAGATGGATAGATAGATAGATAGATAGATAGATAGATAGATAGATGGATAGATAGATAGATGGATAGATAGATAGATGGATAGATAGATGGATAGATAGATAGATGGATAGATAGATGGATGGATAGATAGATAGATAGATGGATAGATAGATAGACGGATAGATGGATGGATAGATAGATAGATAGATAGATGGATAGATAGATAGATAGATAGATAGATAGATGGATAGATAGATAGATAGATGGATAGATAGATAGATAGATAGATAGATGGATAGATAGATAGATAGATAGATGGATAGATAGATAGATAGATAGATAGATAGATAGATAGATGGATAGATAGATAGATAGATAGATAGATAGATAGATAGATGATAGATAGATAGATAGATAGATAGATAGATAGATAGATAGATGGATAGATAGATGGATAGATATATAGATAGATGGATAGATAGATAGATAGATAGATAGATAGATAGATAGATAGATAGATAGATAGATAGATAGATAGATAGATAGATAGATAGATAGATAGATAGATAGATAGTTAGATAGAAAGAAAGAAAGAAAGGTAGATGGATAGATAGATTTCCTCCTTTTTTATTCCCATTAGACTGTTTGGGACTGCTGAACAGCGTCTACTACAAGAGGTTAGCCCAGCTGATTGAAAGGGTAGACAACACCACGCTGGCTATGACCCGCCTGAGAAACGAGAAGTTGTTGGAGTTGTGCCCCTTGGAGCCTCCGTTCATCGGTGAGTTGGCGGTGTGTGTTTGTGTGTGGCGACGAGAGTGTGGGCGAGGGAGGGGAGGGGGGACTTGCAGTGTCGCGTGCGAGCCTCTTCTTGTAAGTGACGAATCGAGGCTATCAAGTGTGACGCCTTGTTTGTGTAGGAGTATTGTTGAGATGGCTTTGTTACACTTGGTTAAATTAACAAAACTATAATTGATGACCCAAAAAAAGTGTGATTATGATATTTCTTTGTCTGTTAGTTTATGTACATGTGAGTCTATTAAATACCTAAGCTCATTACGTACCTTCGCTGTATATGTTGTCGGACTATGCACCTAGAATTACGTATGCTATAATAATGTATGCAACGGTATATGCAGTTTTCATGTGAATAAACTAATACACGTTAGAATATAGTGTTTTCGCTCGTGTTCTCTAGTCACTTCTCTGCACTGGCTACTAGAGATGGGAATCGAACCCTAATTTAGCAGTTCGGGTTCGGTTCGGTTCGGTGAGACCATAAGTTCGGGTTCGGTTCGGTAGGACCCTAAGTTCGGGTTCGGTTCGGTTCGGTCGGATTAGTAAAAAACAAAGTTCGGGTTCGGTTCGGTTCGGTAATAATTTAAGTTCGGGTTCCGTTCGATTCGACAACAACTGAACTCTTACAATGTTAGCGTTTTAATTAAACTGTTTTTTTTTTAATAAAAAATATTAAAATAGTAGCCTAAAACTGAATTTTCTACTGATTTAAAATAATGTTTGTCTTCTGCCGCATGTTCAAAACTCACAATTAATTATACATAGGTTGATGCAAATAAAAACAACAATAGGCATAAGTGTTATTTCTGGGTCTTCTGTTATATGAAATACAATTTAGAGGCCGACCGAAACCAAATATTTGGTTTCGGCCGAAAACGAAACCATACCGAAAGTTCTAAATTAACTTTTGGCTGAAACCATAACCGAAACCAAAAGTTTAACAACACTTTCGGCCGAAACCGAAAAAAAACACCTAAATTTCCAAACAAAAGATTTTAAATATTAACTAGTTTATTGGTAGCATACTCCATGTCGATTAAACCATAGAACTTGTAATAAACTGTTGTAGGCTATATACATGTAGGCCTATTATATATAATTTTTTTCAGATTTGAATATTCTTTTCAGATTTAATAACCTAAAAGGCAATACATACTTTATTTTAGATTTTTGTATCTAAATATTATGACAAAATTTTATAAAATTAGACAAAACAATACAAAAATGACGAATGCAAGATATTCGGCTGATGACCGAAAGTCAATATCACTTTCGGCCAAAACCGAAAACAAACTGAAAGCAAACTTTTTAGCTTCGGCCGAAGCCACACCGAAAGAGGCCATTGGCCTACTTTCTGCGTCGAAGCAGAACCGAAACCGAAGTTCGGTCGGCCTCTAATACAATTAATATAGGCCTACGTATTTCATGTGTAAGCAATATATTTCTGGTTTAAGCGACGTATTTCTGGTGTAAGCGACGTATTTCTGGTGTAAGCGACGTGAAAGGAATTTGAAAAAATTGTCGCCATTACAGAAACAAAAATGGTTATAAAAAAAATAATCTTTTTTTTATTACTATCAATACAAATGTTATCATTACTGGCGAATGCTTGCTAGGGACAAGATTTAAATATTTTTGTTTCTGTTACTTTTATATAAGTTCGTTCGGTTCGGTTCGGAGTCCGTCACTTTAAAGTTCGGGTTCGGTTCGGTTCGGTCAACGGCAGAGTTCGGGTTCGGTTCGGTTCGCTAGAAACCACAGTTCGAGTTCGGTGTGTTCGGTTCGGGTTCGGTTCGATTCCCATCTCTACTGGCTACCCATCAACCACCGGATCTCCTACAAGCTGGCGTCTCTATGTTACAAGTGCCTGAATGACTCTGCCCCCGACTATCTTCGCTCCTGTCTCAGCTCTATACTCAATCCCGTCTACTCCGCTCGGCTTCTGATACACTTACTCTTCAGATCCCTCGTGTGAAACTGGTGTCCGCTGGCGAACGGGCATTCTCATACGTGGGCCCGTCCGCATGGAATGCCCTCCAAGTACAACTTCGACAGAGCCTTAGCTTGGACACCTTCAGAAGCCGACTGAAGCCTACTTATACAAATAGCAGTTTATTATTTTATTTTATTATTTGTCATTTATACATTTTTGTCTTTTATTCGTTGTCTGTACTTTGTCTGTAACTGTTGACAGCGCATAGAACTGTTTACAACGGGATATGCGCTATACAAGTCTTATTATTATTATTAGTTGTATGATAGTTGTGTTGTATATGTGTTAAGTTTGTGTCAAACCTCTACATCATGACTTCGCGCGAGCCATGGAATTCCATACACATTAAATATAAATTTGATCATCAATACGTTAATCTCTAGCACAGTACTCCAGCTGATCCCTTAAGACTTAGAAGACAAACATAGCCAACAATAATAGAAAGAGAACGAATAATTCATCATTCATCTCCTACGTATTTATGCAGACCACTCTTATAAGAAGGAAATAATACTCATACAAGCCTGACTGTAACACAGTGTTACATAATACAGTCATTTTACTTAATCATACAGAAAAGACACGACACACGTGAAGCTCCTGAGCAAATCTAATCCCAACTTATAAAGTTTATGTGGTGATTAAGTGTCCAGGTTGGATCTAATTACCCAATCCGCTACATATCCCTTCTTCCACCTATCTGTCCATCCATCCATCCGTCCATCCAAATATGTGTCTGTCGGTCCGCCTGTATGTCCTTCTATTAGTATTGTGCTTTCTTTTTGCAGATCTGTCTGCGCCGATTCTTTGTGTGCTGCGGTGCTATCGGAATGTCTGTCCGTCTGTGGGTATATTCCGAGTAAGGCGACCCCCCCCCCCTCCTTCCCCCTCCCCCCTCCCCGGAGATACCATAGATCCCTGATATCGTCAGGCCTAACGTGTTAAGCTGTTGTAGAATAAAATTCCGCTGTCTCCCGATGGACTCTATCGACAAAAATCAATAATTGGCGCAAGGCCGCGCAACCCAACCGCCTTTTTCTTGTCCATTTTCATTCAGCACGTTTCCGGAGAGGTTTGCCGACAAATCCCTACGATGGGAGTTTTCACCTAGATCTGAGTTTTTTTCCCCATCAACATATTTATCCCGTTGTTTTTTGTTGTTATTGTTATTTTGTTTGTTTTCCCTTTAAAATGTCCACGTCGCCTCTTTCATTTACGTTGTTTGTTCTAATTGTATATATTATACGTATATATAAGATTATATATTATATGAGATTTCTTTTTAAAACGCAGTTTATATTAGTACTAGGAGTTATGCCCGTAAAAATATAGGAGAAACGAATGATTACAATGTGTTTTGTTAAAAGAAAAAGAAAAAATAACAAACAATATCACAAAAAAAAAAAATGTAGTGAGAACGTTTCTATCGGTATTTAGTTTTTGTTATTTTTTGTATTGTTTATGGTTCCCTGGCCCTGGAACATGCAAATAAATTGTTACTGTCAAGCTTCGGACTTCTTATTAATAATATTAAACAAACAATAATACTATCAAAAGAAAAAAACATCACAAATACCAAATAGTAAAAAAAAAGTATTCTCTAATTTAAAAAAAATTTTGACAAAAATATTTCACAGTACGGAAAAACCATACACTATAAAATACATGGACCGCTTGCTTTAGTGTTTCTGCTATATGATGACTTGAAAAACTGATTTTCGGATTTCCCGATTCTAAATAAAGTAATTACTATACAGGAAATAAAGTTATTGATATACAAGTTCCGTTTTATTTAATCGCTATGATTTTCTCAATGAAAAATTAAAATCGAAAGTTGTACAGAGCGGAAACATTGTTGTGTTGTGTGCGCACGGAAAAAGAACATAAGCTCTAAAAATAGAGCAGGCGGTCCATCTTATTATAGTCAATGATAATAGGATTAATAGGCCTACAAGTATTAATTTAAAGTCGAAAAAAATGCAATTTAATAAAACGGAACTTGTATAACAATTACTTCATTTAGAATCGGAAATTGCAAAAGAAAAAAAAGATAATAGCATAAAAAACTAAAGCAAGCGGTCCATGTATATTATAGTCTATGGAAAAACTAAAGCAAGCGGTCCATGTATATTATAGTCTATGGAAAAACTAAAGCAAGCGGTCCATGTATATTATAGTCTATGGAAAAACTAAAGCAAGCGGTCCATGTATATTATAGTCTATGGAAAAACCAAGTTCCGAAAAACACCATAATATGAAAGCATTTCAAAGGGACATCAGAATTAGCGTATTACTACATATTTCGTTGTCTGTCTGTATTCTGTAACTGTCGTCTGCGCATAGAACTGTCACCAACGGGATATGCGCTATATAAGCACCGTTATTATTATTATTATTATTATTCTGAAATGGCACTCAGTTTAGAACCTTAACATAAAGTAATTAGTAATAGGCCTACGTTTATAAAAAAAAAAATACAAATTAATTAAGCAATATTGTTGAAATAATACAAATATATCTTTTGGAGGACGTTTCCAATGCTTACATTTAACTTTTGTGCCGATGGGTCAACATATTAAACATATAAAAAAAATCCCCTAGGTAGACATTTTTATTGAAACGGTGACATCTCTATAAATGTCGACTTCAAGCATTAAACGTGTTGATAGCTGTCTTGTTCTCCTAACCTGTCATTAAATTATGAAAACACTAAAGGGGGCGGGTAAAATGTGGTCACGAAATTATCCAATTACATAGGTTAGTGTTAATTACATATGTTTGGAGTGAGTTGCAGTAAGCGTAGTAAGTGGTTCTTTCGTCAAGTAACACAGGCAATTACGGAGGTTTTACCGAATTTTTTAAAGCGAAAAATTGCCAATTTATTATCTATCTATTTACCTATCTTTTTATATTTATTATTTTTATTCTTTTATATTCTTATATTATATCTATGTATACCAAAAATTAATATATATATATATATATATATATATATATAAATGGAGAAAGAGAGAGAGAGAGAGAGAGAGATAGAAGGGGAAAGAGAGTAAAAGAGAGAGAGAAAAGAAAGAAAGAAAGAGAAAGGAAGATATAAAGAGAGTAAGAGTCACACCGGTCAAGCGGCAGAGCGCTGGTCATCTATTCCTTGGAGCTCGGATTCAAACTGAGCCGGAAGCTGTTTTTTTTTTCACATTTTAAATTATTTTTGTTTCGGTATCGGGATAGCGCATCCCGGAGTAAGCCCAGCTGTGATCAGTACTGGCCACACAACCCTCATAGTTCGCCCCACGGCTAACAAAACTGTTACGCTGTACATCACCAGATCTTTACGAGATCTCCAGGGCTTTATAATACCTTGAATTTTACTATTATTTCTACTACGCTTTCTATTATTACTCAACAAGAAACGACTTTTAGTATTTAGAAAAGTTTTTAGGGTAAACACATGATTACAACAATATACGCACGTGCATTTTTGTCTCATCCCTCAATCAATTTACCCTAAAAGTGTTGTTTGAGTTTTTTTAAAGACTATATTATATTTAATATTTCCAACTATATTATGTAGTTCACAGCAAATAATCATTTTTGTGTGTGTGTGTTCTCTTAACCCTTACAGTCCCGGGCGCGTATATAGCGGGACTGAAGGTAGCATAGATAGAAAGTAGGTCGGTACGGGAAGGGTTAAGAAAAATTATTTCAACATTGTCTTTTCTTTTATAACGCGTGTGTGTTTGTGTTATTTCTATTGTTTTACAATTTCAGATGGTGACCACGCGGGGGACAGTTTGAATAATAGTGGAAGGGAGGGATTAAGTTGGGGGAGGTTGTGTCTGTGTGTGTGTGAAAAAGAAAAAAAGAAATGTGTAAGGTGTATTAACCCTTACATTCCCGGGCGCGTATATAGCGGAACTGAAGGCAGCATAGATAGAAGTAGGTCGGTACGGGAAGGGTTAATCATGCCCCACGGTGACCCGTCGGACAGACCACTTGACCCGTCGTCTTTACGTTTGTCTTAATTAATTGGTATCGCTCAAAAAACGTAGGACGCAGTTCGTTCCCCGGCCGGCCCCCGCTTTTTATGACGCTCGACGGAAGCTTCTGTTATTCCAATTAGCGGTATTTTTGTGTATATTATAATAAAATAATAGAATCATAATATAATCAAAGCGCTGCAGACACAAGTTATATAGAGGGCAGACCCTAACCGTGGGAGCGGATGAGTTTTCTCTGAGAGTCAAGAGACGCAGGCGAGTCTAATTATAGACGCACTTAGTGGCTTGAACTATTAGCCGAGATAATATATGAAATCGCAAACCGGGCTGGGGGAGGGGGAAATACGTACGCTTTTTGTATGCAGAATTAGCGTGGCAGGCAGACGGACAGAGCCCTTCAAAAGATTTACAATGCACAATTTTTTTTAAAGACAGATTTACGTACCAAAACCGAGTAAATTCTTCTAACCATCAGACACTTGAGATTATTGTGTCCCAAGCCCTCGCCGGAGCCCGGATTGTCGAACCTCCGATTGCTATAAATAAGCACGTTGTTTTTAGTAAGGAAGAAACGTGTCGTTACGTCCATTATGGTATCACAGAATAGTTTAATTATCTCTATAGTCATAGACACAAACACAATACACTCTAGTTCTAAGAAAAAAGTTAAATAATGTGTAGGCCTACAATTCTGAGAAAGCGATTACTTAGAATTTGTTTTTAAAGTTAGATCTTAGAAAAATATTCAAAAAATGTTAGTTGTTAGAAAAAAAATATTGAAAACAAAATTAGATCTAGTTCTAATGCAGAAATATACATATAGTTTTAGAAGAGAACTAAGATTAACATAAGGGCACTTAAATAAGTAACAAGGACAGCGAAATAATTGTCTTTAGTGCCTCTGTGTGAAAAAGAGAGAGTTAGATACAATTTGAGAGTACGACATAGAGAGATAGGGGGATTACATTATGAGAGAGAGAGAGAGAGGTTTTACAGGACAAGAGAGAGGTTTTAGTGACGAGAGATATATTTTAAAGACGAGAGAGAGAGTGAGAGATAAACCATTGTTAAGACCGTCACTAATCCAATAATCCCATGTCACCTGTGTCATTAACTCACAGAAACAACAACAAACAAAAAAAAAGCTAATGAATGAGAAGTTGTGGCTGTGAACAGACCAAGAGAGAGAGGGAGAGAGAGGGAGAAAAAGAGAAAGGGGAGAGTCAGGAGTGGAGTTGGGGCACATATAGACCAACAAAATTAAAAAACTAGTATTTATCTGTTGTGTCAGCTTTACTCTACCGTACTTTCCCTAAGAAACGAAATAAATAAAACACGATGGCAACAAAAAAAAGTCTCAGCCCGTAAATTAATGTGAAAAAAAAATGTAAGTTGGACTGAACAATTGTAAAGCCTGGATTTAAGAGGGTCTCAGATTGTATTATCTTAACGTTTCTGCCCTCAAGTCATATTTACCACATGATTTATCATGATTTGCTATGAATTAGAAATAAAAATACGTTGCTTAAAATTAAAAAAAATAAATAAATAAATGAGAAATAAAGATAAATATAGAAGAAAATTGAAGCCGTTTACTATTTTAGCAACAACAAAAAAACTGATTTAAAAAAACAACGATAACCTATCAATTTTAAACCGTTGAGAAATTCGCTCTAGATGGCTGTTATTATAAACCATAAGCTTAAATTCTCCGGCGTTGCCCGGGTGAAAATAGAACAGGCTTGTATAAGCTACAGATTAACTTTTCATCAACTACAATGAACAGAAAGCTATAGTCTCTAGATCTAAACATTAAATTATTTTTTTCCCACTGAATAGGCTACATTTATATATTATTGTAATTGCCCACTGGCAGTTCGATACGTTAACCACTTAGCTAGCGAAGGCACATGTCTGAAGACAAATCGCAAAAGTATAATATGATAAAATGAACTAAATCCCCTCCCTGTTTCGTACAAGTAGTACGTGGGGGTGATATTGTGTCAACCTCCTGGTTTGAGGCGGGTGGGGGGGCTTGACCGGGACTTGACCCTGGACGGCCACGTAGTAGTCACGTAGTGTTGTAGTGGTAGTAGTAGTCACGTAGTGTTGTAGTGGTAGGAGCAATCCCGTCTGACCGATTTGATCCATAGATACATACTGTACTGATATATATATATATTATATATATATATATATATATATATTCTTCTATCATCCCTTTGAAAACGAACTTGAAAAACATAATTTAACTTCGTTAAACATTTTTTTAGACACCTACTGTCGTACTTTTATATTAGGTCGGTTAATGCTAAATGTATTTGCCAAACTTGGCACGCAGATTATTTTCAATGACACGTGAGAGACCTCCAAGAGATGTTTCTTATTGATAAAAAACAACAATATTTTCCGGTTCTGAATGAAAACTGACTGTTGAAGACAATGTTTCTGAATGACATAGTGACACATTTCAGTGAGTTGAACTTGCATTTACAAGGTCCACTAGAATGGATTTGCATTGAAACTGGACATTGCCGTGAAATCAATTTCAAAACCTTTAACTACATGTTCATCCCATATTAAGGCATATATTAAGATAGATAGTTGGGCTTTTTCAGAAGTACATCGGAGCACTCAAAGCGGAGTTTTCTAATGAAAGGCAAGACTTTCAAATTGATGGACTAATTTTTTCATACCACATCAAGCCTAACTTACTACAACCTTCTTAGGTGTAGATCTTTTTTTAAGTGGAGGGATATTGGCGATTTTAATATGCAGCATATCGAATTTAAAATATTTAAAAAAATGGGCATTTTTGCTGCTCAATGTCAAATGCGCTCTGAAATTACGTTATGTTGGTTGGCAGCGCGATACAAATAGAATTATTATTACTATTATATATATATTACTATTATTATTATCATCCGGGTAACCCGGTTCTAGGCTCCGGTTTTGAGACATTTGAAAATTTAAAAGTAAAAAAACAACAACATAGATATCTAACAGCTTAAATTTTACACCAATAAAACTTTTAGTTAAAATTTTACATTAATACTCAATCCATTAACACAATTGAAGTTACAAATCATTAATTATTATTGCAGTTTCAAATTTTATTATGTAATTCTCTTATTTCTTCAAAAAAGTATGATCGTAAAAATAAAATAAAAATAATAACAACATCAAAACAAATGTCTAAACGTTTCTCGTTTTTATGGCAAAGTAAGTTTGAACAAAATATTAAAAAGGTTTTAAATTGTAACAGTTAGGCCCGAATTCCTTTTACGTGGTCAGTTTGCGAGATATTTTTTTTCTAGGCCTTACGATAATTTTTTTTTTTTTATTTAAAGGAATTGTTAAAAAAATTTGGAACTCCTTTGGGACCGGAACCTGGGATTTTTAAGTTTTAATGCCTTCTAAAAATCAAATTGCTTTTTCTCGAAACAAAAACAAACAAACAAACAAAAATCGGGTTTTCCGGTTTCTACAGGCATCTGAAGCTAAAAAAAACGCGTTGATTGTACAAAGAAAAAAACCTTTCCCTTTATTACAAGGAATACGGTAGGCTGAGAACAACAACAAAGAAAAAAAAAAGTTGGGGGGGGGGGGGGGAGATTGGGAATAACAGTAAAGGGAGAGAATCTCTGTGTCTGCAAGAGTTAAAAATAAGGAGCCTCGCTTGGAAACATGTTTTGGAGCTGCGTGTGAGTGAGCCTTTCGCTTGTTTGTGCTCTCTCTCTCTCTCTCTTCTCCCCCCCCCCCACTCCCCCCCTCCGCTCTCTCAGCACATTTCGCCATCAGCTTCTTGCTTTTTGGGTAATTTTTTTCTTTTTTTTTTTTTATAAATATTTTTTTTTTTACGAGACCGATTTTCCCAGAATACCCTTCGCATCTAATGCCCTCCTCCCTCCCTCCCGCCCCCGTTTTCCGTTCATTTTGTTTTTTTGTCTCCTCTCTCTCCCTCTCTCTCTCTCTCTTTCTTAGCCCATGCGATTCATAGGATTAAAAACAGAGCTGCGAAGACGGTGGGTGTTATTTCATACACTTCGTCTGTGTTGGTATAATTTCTTGATACTTAGGTGTGTTTGTGTGTGTGTTTTTCATCTGGTAGGGTTCATATAATTATTAGTTGTTTTGTTGTTGTTATTTTTTAAGTCGACATTTTACCGCTTGGAATCCGAACGTTGCACCCTTGCGTGGGCAGATTCTGCTAGATGTGTCAGAAGCCCCTAGGTTTTTTAAAAGCTTTCTTTAGCGAATCAGAAGCCGTCAGCCTCTTCGTTTTTTCCTTTTGTTATTTTCCCCGTCACACACACACTACAAAACACACACAGACAGTTCGAATCGTGTGTGTTTGTTGCCATCGTAAGCTTTGGATTTGGATCATACTCTCGAAACAAAAACGTTGTGTGTTGGGCTTCATTTCATGTTTGGCATTTCGAGAGTACGTAAAGCTGCGCCGCCGCGGTGTAGTAATAATTAATTATCGTCTGCTAGTTGTGTGTGCTGAAGTGTGCGTGTGCTTTTTAAATGCGCTTTGGCCGCGATTCAGAGTGCGCTCCTCGCGCGTGTATGTGTCCGCCTTTGATGCGTGTGTGAATTCTTAATTGGATTATATATTTTTTGGTAGTGACCAGTTGTGTTAATTGTATTCATCCAGGATTAGACTACACATATTACAGGATTACACATATCACTGATATCACATATCAGTGTATCGACTTGATCGTTTCTTGATAATGAATGCTTTCATTGCCGCTATAACAAAAAACGTTAAACCCAAATAGGGCCTACTTATTAGAATTATCAGTGAGTTCATTGTTTTAAATTATTTTATTATACATAAGTATAAATAAAGACACCCGAATTCGCTTGAAAGCTAAATTGCATTTTATGTATAATTTCAAGATAATTAATTCTAACAACGACAGCTACTTACACTTACAGTCTTACATGGCGTTATATATTATATCAAATTGTTCTGACGGCGATATGTGGTCTACTTTACCCTTTTACTATTATTAGTAATGAATTATAACATTTCATTTATCTTTAGTCAACAGCCAGTAACCTGTTATATTATTTTAAAATTCATTGAGCACAATTAGACTAACTATTTAAATTTACATATTCGCTATAGGGCCTATCATATATTCATATATTGTCACATATAAATGTATCTACAGCATACAAATAAGGGCTAATATCATAAATATGTTGATATTTTGGTGATGCATTAATAAAATATAATAACATATTTTTATTTGAATTTAAAATATAAAAAATAAATGGCAACGGCTCGGTAAATAAAATTACTTTAATTTATGCATTCTCTATGTAAATTTTTATATATAGGCTATATATAATAACATTTATATAGCGCTGCCAACTGCCAACAAACATAATGTAAGCTCAGAGCGTATTTAACATACAACTAAGAACACATATATAATCTCTAGGCCCTAGGCTATGAAAAATAAAACTAATTGATGAGTTGAAACCTTACAAACATATTATGACAAATTAAATAAATGAAGCATTAACCGAACTAACATATAAGTTTAAGTAAGACAGTAGGGGTCTAAAGCATGTTATCTAATGTAAATATTGAAATAATGAGTTTTTAAAGTTATTAGGAAGTTTGGAAAGTAACAATAGAGCTTGTTCGAATGTTTATATACGCAAACAAAAATATACATTTCGATATATAGTTCCACTTTAAAAGTAAAACATGTTAGTTTATGAATTCGCAATATTAATTGAATTCCATAAAGTATAAGACTTAAAAAGATATTTCATTTGATATAATTTCTATATATTCTCATTTATTAACGTTCTATATGAGTATAAACTTAACACAAGAGTGCTCGATGTTATGATTTATACATTGGTAACCTCATTTACTTCCTCCTTACTACAAGACCATTCCTTCACGCGCGAAAACACGCACACGTACACACAAACACACGTTACACTCACTCAGAATGCGCACAAAGTGTCACTTGTCACTGTTGTCAGTAACCGGTTGTCAAGTCTCCGTTGAGTAACACATAGTGTCTTGATTGATTTACGAGTTTAGACGCCCCTCCCCCCCCCCCCCCCCCCCCGACTCACAGCCCCCACTCCCCCCCCCCCCCCATACACACCGATAAAGGAGATTTTAGAATTCATTTTCTCAGTACACCCAACTAGACCTAGTCACTGGAGGTCGCCATTAATCACGTGATCATGACATAGCTTCCCCCCCCCCCCACTCCCCCCAAATTTTTTCTCGTTCAAAAGTCATATTATTATTATTATGTAAACACGCATTTAAACTTTTAGTACACTTTTGGAATCACATTATAAAAGTGAATATTATAATATATGTTTTCATGACTTGAAGTTTAGTCTTGAACAACTGTACTGTAGGAAATGTATTAAAATGTATTGAATACTTTTAGGTCATCAAGTGTGTGTGTGTGTTTTTTTTTAAATTATTCTTTTAATCATCATTATTTCGATCCAGCAGCCATCTGGGCACTTGCCCTTCGACCTGACGCTATGAGACTATGTTGAAGTAATTGCAGACTTTTTTTTTTTGTAGCTGTACTGTTGTACTGTTCGTAGTTTGAATGACAGGGTGTTCGAGAGATTTGGTGTTCTGGGCGGGGGGGGGGGAGAGGGTGGACATTTCGTATGTCCTGCAGTGCCGGACAGTCAAAATGGTGATGAGCAACTGTTATCAACTGTTTTATATTGGTGTTAACGAAGGGGACATTGGAGACGCCTTTTCCGGTTGGATGCCCGAGTCTAGATGTATGTGTCCTGTGCGCAGGCTACAGATGGGCATCTTTTGATCTTGTCTCCGTAAGGACATTTATTGGGTCATTTTCATCGGGTTTGGGCATGTGTGGGAAGGACACATCTTCCGGTTGTGCCCAGTGCC
The DNA here is from genome assembly GCA_949126835.1 of Anisus vortex. NCBI lineage: Eukaryota > Metazoa > Mollusca > Gastropoda > Planorbidae > Anisus > Anisus vortex. The sequence goes on from OX421497.1 coordinate 8,434,302, forward strand.
TAACAATTTAACCACTCTTCTTTTTAATGTGTTATTTAATGATCTGTTTGGCTGTGTCGAATGATGCTGGTGTGCCAGTTTGTCAAGTTGGCTGCTCCTTGCTTCGCTAGCTAGGGTGTCTGCTCTTATAATACCTTCCATTTTGTTGTGACTTATTATTATTTTAAATAAAAACATAATTATTTTTGTTTTCTAACCAAGAATCAGAAATAGATCTAGTTTTTCACGAGTCATAACTAAACAAAAAGGTTCAGTTTAAATATTGTTTAGTTTGTTGTTTGCTTGTTATGAATATTGATCCGCAAGCGTCGATGAAAAAAATATGGTGAGCGACATATTCAATTTTATTGACTGGTAACGATTTTCTCTTTGTTTTTCCCCCTTCTCAAATCCTTTTTAGAGGAATGTGTTATAGGCTTACTAAAGCACTTTGTATTACTATGGAAATGTGTGATTGTTAAACTTTAAAGCACCGCTCCAATCTGAAAGTGTTATGTTGTAGAACCGTTGATGTCTCACTGGGTTATACTTGTAGCACCTTTCCTATCTAAAAAAAAGTGTTATAGTTCAGCACCGTCCCTATCTAAAAGTGCTATATACTTAAGCACTTAAATTTCGAGAACCCTGGTTTATACAGTATGGTCCACCAAAAAAAAAAGCATTTCTGGCGGGGTTAATAAGCGCCCCTATCCCCCCACCCCTCTTATCAAAACCTTTATGTAGCGCAACCATTTGAAAACTAGGCAAGTACGTTGTGTATGAGCTATATTCTGTCGGTTGTCAGACCCGTGTGATATTTATGCACTTTATAACTCCCACCTGTCCCCCCATTAAAACATTTTCAAACAATCCACAATCCACAATGTCGTAGTTTTTTTTTTTTTATTTGACATAAAACACTTTTATCTTCTTTTTTTTTGTTTTGCGGACAGAGTCAATTAGTGTACGTTTTAATTAGAAATGTCAACGTACTCAGGTGCAAAGTAAAATTTATGCAGGTAAAGTATGTTAATGAGATGCAGAGCTAAACCGCAGGCCTCTCCCTTGTTTCACGTTTCATACATTTCTGACCTTGTTTGTATGTGAATGGGTTGGTGGCGTGACATGTTATGAATGGGTTGGTGGCGTGACATGTTATGAATGGGTTGATGGCGTGACATGTTATGAATGGGTTGGTGGCGTGACATGTTATGAATGGGTTGATGGCGAAAACATGTTATGAATGGGTTGGGGGCGTGACATGTTATGAATGGGTTGGTGGCGTGACATTTTATGAATGGGTTGGGGGCGTGACATGTTATGAATGGGTTGGTGGCGTGACATTTTATGAATGGGTTGGGGGCGTGACATGTTATGAATGGGTTGGTGGCGTGACATGTTATGAATGGGTTGGGGGCGTGACATGTTATGAATGGGTTGGGGGCGTGACATGTTATGAATGGGTTGGGGGCGTGACATGTTATGAATGGGTTGGGGGCGTGACATGTTATGAATGGGTTGGGGGCGTGACATGTTATGAATGGGTTGGGGGCGTGACATGTTATGAATGGGTTGGGGGCGTGACATGTTATGAATGGGTTGGGGGCGTGACATGTTATGAATGGGTTGGGGGCGTGACATGTTATGAATGGGTTAGCCCGTAGGTTATGGCAGTGGGAAATTTGGTGGTTGATGGGATATAATTTACTCGGGGTATAGTGTAATCTAAATGTACGGCTTTTTATTATTAGTTATTGTGCTTTTTTTAAACAATATTATTAATATGGTGGTAGGTGTGTGTGTGGGGGGGGGGGGATAGCACTCAACTGACTCACACCTAAATAGAATAGACCCAACTCACCCACCTAATTGCAGACGTTGCCCCTGCCCACAATAAACTGTAGACCACTTCCTGCTTGAATGTCCAGAGCTGACCGACCTCAGATACACTCTGCTCCCCCCTCAACCTACCATTACCAACGCACTATATATCAGTATGGAACAACTGAAAAAGACATGTAAATATGTTTGTCTGGCATTGACTGCAAGAGAGCAAACAGCTCTGCAGACTGGCTAATAGAAGAAGAAGTGTGGGATGGTGGGCAAAAAGTTCTTCAGCTGTTTGTTACAGGGAAATTATCTTAGGGGCCCGGGGTGGGGGGAAGGGGGTCGAAGAAGAGCTTTCTTCATAAAGGAAATATATTGATAGCCTCTGACCACGTTCCGTTTGACGTTGACCACATTGGATATTATTTTAATGTCTAAGGGGCAGGGAGATGTCCAGACTAATTTAACATCTCCATCTCCCACGCGGCACCCTTCCCATAAAAAAAAACAAAAAAACTTAACAAGCCTACAAAATCCCCCCCCCCCCCCCCCACACTTTTCTTCTTACGAAAAACATAAAATATAATTTGCAATGAATTGTTATCCCATCTCCCTTTCCACCCCTCCCCCCCTCCCCACCTTCTAGGCTTCCCACATTGAACTCTCTTCCCCCTTCCCATGCTTTAAAAGTGTCACCCGTTGCTGTTCTCATGGATACAGGTCGGGTATAGGTAGATGGTCGGAGGTGGGGGAAGGGGGGAAGGGTGGATATTTCCGTCTACCACCTGGATTTCCACTGTGATATGCCACAAATGCCAGATTGCTCTGATGGAGTTTTGTTTAAAAAAAAAAAACTAGCAGCAGGGTGAATACGGTTTAAGTAAGTTGGGGGGGGGGGGGGGGGACTGACTTGATTGATTTTATGGTTACGTTTGGAAAAGTTTTGTAAAAGCTGGGGGGAAAATCACCCATGTTTGGGAAAGTTTGTGTGAATTTCATTAAACAGCATGAACATTTTTTTTTTGTTTTTTTTTTTTTCTTTACAGTGAATAACCATGGAAACGCGTAGAAACCACTTTTTTTATTAACACTGCGCCAAAATTAAGGACTAATTCATTCAATTAGCACTTAATTTCTTGTAAGAGTCTTATTAAGGACTAATTCATTCAATTAGCACTCAATTTCTTGTAAGAGTCTTATTAAGGACTAATTCATTCAATTAGCACTCAATTTCTTGTAAGAGTCTTATTAAGGACTAATTCATTCAATTAGCACTCAATTTCTTGTAGGAGTCTTATTAAGGACTAATTCATTCAATTAGCACTCAATTTCTTGTAGGAGTCTTATTAAGGACTAATTCATTCAATTAGCACTCAATTTCTTGTAGGAGTCTTATTAAGGACTAATTCATTCAATTAGCACTCAATTTCTTGTAGGAGTCTTATTAAGGACTAATTCATTCAATTAGCACTCAATTTCTTGTAGGAGTCTTATTAAGGACTAATTCATTCAATTAGCACTCAATTTCTTGTAGGAGTCTTATTAAGGACTAATTCATTCAATTAGCACTCAATTTCTTGTAGGAGTCTTATTAAGGACTAATTCATTCAATTAGCACTCAATTTCTTGTAGGAGTCTTATTAAGGACTAATTCATTCAATTAGCACTCAATTTCTTGTAGGAGTCTTATTAAGGACTAATTCATTCAATTAGCACTCAATTTCTTGTAGGAGTCTTATTAAGGACTAATTCATTCAATTAGCACTCAATTTCTTGTAGGAGTCTTATTAAGGACTAATTCATTCAATTAGCACTCAATTTCTTGTAGGAGTCTTATTAAGGACTAATTCATTCAATTAGCACTCAATTTCTTGTAGGAGTCTTATTAAGGACTAATTCATTCAATTAGCACTCAATTTCTTGTAAGAGTCTTATTAAGGACTAATTCATTCAATTAGCACTCAATTTCTTGTAGGAGTCTTATTAAGGACTAATTCATTCAATTAGCACTCAATTTCTTGTAGGAGTCTTATTAAGGACTAATTCATTCAATTAGCACTCAATTTCTTGTAAGAGTCTTATTAAGGACTAATTCATTCAATTAGCACTCAATTTCTTGTAAGAGTCTTATTAAGGACTAATTCATTCAATTAGCTCTCAATTTCTTGTAAGAGTCTTATTAAGGACTAATTCATTCAATTAGCACTTATTTTCTTGTAGGAGTCTTATTAAGGACTAATTCATTCAATTAGCACTCAATTTCTTGTAGGAGTCTTATTAAGGACTAATTCATTCAATTAGCACTCAATTTCTTGTAAGAGTCTTATTAAGGACTAATTCATTCAATTAGCACTCAATTTCTTGTAGGAGTCTTATTAAGGACTAATTCATTCAATTAGCACTCAATTTCTTGTAGGAGTCTTATTAAGGACTAATTCATTCAATTAGCACTCAATTTCTTGTAAGAGTCTTATTAAGGACTAATTCATTCAATTAGCACTCAATTTCTTGTAAGAGTCTTATTAAGGACTAATTCATTCAATTAGCACTCAATTTCTTGTAAGAGTCTTATTAAGGACTAATTCATTCAATTAGCACTTAATTTCTTGTAGGAGTCTTATTAAGGACTAATTCATTCAATTAGCACTCAATTTCTTGTAGGAGTCTTATTAAGGACTAATTCATTCAATTAGCACTCAATTTCTTGTAGTAGTCTTATTAAGGACTAATTCATTCAATTAGCACTCAATTTCTTGTAGGAATCTTATTAAGGACTAATTCATTCAATTAGCACTCAATTTCTTGTAGGAGTCTTATTAAGGACTAATTCATTCAATTGGCACTCAATTTCTTGTAGGAGTCTTATTAAGGACTAATTCATTCAATTAGCACTCAATTTCTTGTAGGAGACTTATTAAGGACTAATTCATTCAATTAGCACTCAATTTCTTGTAGGAATAATCACTAATTCATTCAATTAGCACTCAATTTCTTGTAGGAATAATCACTAATTCATTCAATTAGCACTCAATTTCTTGTAGGAATCTTATTAAGGACTAATTCATTCAATAAGCACTCAATTTCTTGTAGGAGTCTTATTAATTTGCCTATAATAATTTCTTTTTATTGTCCTACCGCACGCCAATGAAAACTGCTCTGTGCGCCGAGTCTGTCACGGGCGTCGTAAAAAAAAAATCATTTTAGAGTAGGAACCCTGACTAGGACTAGGCAATGATATCATTTGAGGGAGGGAGTGGGGAGTAGAAAGGGAAGTAGCTTCTACAAAACGTACACACCGCAACTCTAATTGAGTCTACTCTTTTGAAGGCGATTTCCAGCAGTACGGTAACTAAACAACAGTAGATCAATATTAGTTTTACTTCTCCTTAAGAAATAATGTCTGTTCCAAAATTATCGGAAAGAAAAGGGGGGTGGTGACGGTGGGCTGGTATATCTTCTATTTGTATCTTCTTTCTAGACTCAAATCCAACACCCGTTTGTTATCTAATGCCTTGTTGTAGCTGTTAGTCCACTTCGCTTCCGCCTCCTGGGCTGTATTTCTTTCTCGCCAAGAGTGCGATTGTTCATCAAGTGGCTCGGGCATCTGCGCTTGCGAAGTTTTCACGCCCCCCTTTGTGACGTGTTACGACTCCATCCATCGAGGCAACGTTCGGTACTCTAATTTCAGTGGCTCCCAGGGGGGAGGGGGGGGGGAGCCGCCGAGTCGTCTTTTACAAGTAAAACAAAAACAAGTATCCCGTCGGACCAAATTGATCCATAGGGCCGATGAAGCAGCGCTCCCCAGTTTCTGTGGCCACGGCGTAATAGGTGATTGTGTGACCCCAACTACTAAAATCAGGTACCCATCAGAGCTGGGAAGACTCAGAGACACTTTTCAATGCCCGGGAAAAATCCTAGTCTTTTTGCAATGGGCGATGCGAATTATTGCCAAATCTGAACATGTATAATACTAGTTATTATTTTCGACTTCAGTTAATTAGAATAATGATAAATTGTGACATATAGGAATATAGGGTTTCGACTTGAAGAAGAAGGGCGCAGTGGAAACGTACTTACTCCCCCCCCCCACCCCCCAAAAAAATGCGCCGTGAGTGAAAATAGTTTGGGAACCACTAGTCTATTTAAATGCCTTAATTATGTTGTTGTTTGTGTGTGTAACGGGGAAGGGGGGGGGGGCTGGATTATTGGGCTCAGGGACTAATCCTACCATATGGTAGCGTGATCTTGGTCTTTGTCGTTTCGGTGGCATCTGTCGCGCGTGCAACGAAGACAATCGTATCCTGCTTTGTGTGTTTTGCTAGTTCACATGTAGCAAATAATAACCTAAACTAAAATTAAAAAAAAAGAGTTATTAATTGCCTTTACTTAGAGCCTTACGCAAACCGTATGACGAATTGTTTCATGGTTATTCTGTTGGTTCGCATTATTGCTTTTTTGTTTCATGTACTATAAATGTGATTTCCAAGTTTTGATTGCAAAATGAGACTTACTGTCAGACATCTTTAAAAAAATAAAAAATAATGGCCATGGCACGGTGGTCGAGCCGGCTAGCGTACTGAATGTCCTGGGTTCGAATCCTGGTGAAGGCTAGGATTTGTTCTCGGGTCTGGAGGGTGCCCCTGAGTCTTCCCAGCTCTGATGGGTACATGACTTTAGTAGTTCGGGTAAAGTAAAGGCGGCTGGGCATTTTGCTGGTCACACAATCTCCTAGTATGCCGTGGCCACAGAAACTGGTGAAGGCTGCTTCACCGGCCCTATGATCAATTTGGTTCCGACGGGATACTTTACTCAATTACATGTTGAACTCTTAAGGTTCACTGATTGGGTAAAATGAAAACCAGTCTCGGGAATAAAAGAGGGGGGGGGGGGGGGCACCAATCAGAGAGACGACTTGTTGGCTTCTAAACGGATACGACGTTTATAATATAAAAACAATGTATACTAACAAGGATGTATATAAATATATAACTTGACAACATGACAACAATGTATACGTATACATATATCTAAATAAAATATAATATTGCAGCATGAAAACGATATACAGGCCTACTTTTATCAACGTATAGATAATTCTACACGCATACACGCAAATGACTAATTTGTGATGAATTTTCTCTTTCATTCAGATTGAGTTATCAGGCCTGAACTGATAGTCACCGAACTAGACAAGGAACGCAATAACTTAAAACCAATTATCTAGAACACAGGGGGCGGCAACATTTAGATGATAGTGTGCCAAAGTAGGATTTCTAATTCATTCGGCGCGCCATAAGTCTAAAAGTCACCCTGTTCTAGCACTCTATTTTCTTGTAGAAGAGACTTGATTTGTCTAATTAAATAGGGGCCTTCCGCGTGCCATTGAAAATCGCTCTGCGTGCCAAGTTTGGCACGCGTGCCTTAGGGTTGCCGATACCTGATCTAGATTCTACTCACGGCCCCTCAAAAAATGGTGTAGATTTGACTTCGACTTTCATTGGTCAAACGAAAGAAAGGTAATGAACTTTGAACTGCAAAAGGAAAAAAAAAGGTTTATTCGGTTATGAGAGATATTGATCTATTCCTCCTGATAAACACATGTATTGTACTTCACCAAATAGTAATGAGCCGATTTCA